>JAODUG010062033.1:0-14364 GCA_027564795.1 Aphredoderus sayanus
AAATAAATACACTCAGCAATGACAATTGAAAAACACACAAATCATACACAATCAGATGGTGCCGCCGTGTGGCTAAACACTATATTACGAGTACATTACGAGGGTTAAGCACTACAGTGCCAGCGGTAGGCGCCAGTGTATGCACAAAGATAGTGGGTGAAATAAGACAAGGATAAGGAAGTCTCCTTGTGGAAGTCACCCGAAGGAGTGAAGTACTACTGCTAAGTACTCAACTCACATTTATTTCTGTTATCATGTGTTATTACTTTATTGCTGTACCAACATGTGCCCGTAGAGCACGCAGACACCGCTCGCGACCTAGATAAGAAAGATCCTACCCTCCTCCTTCACCGACCCCGATCCTCTGCCACACCCCTAGTTGCAGCTGGTGGTCTCTGGAGCTGCCAAGAAAGGCTGTCAAGAAAACAGCTGATTGCTGCCCTCACCGCTCCCACTCGCATCGACTCCCGTCGCAACCTCAAGACCCTCAAGACTACTGTCCCCAAGACTGCTGACCCCTACTCTTCTCACTGTATCCCTCAGCCCTGTAATTTCTACTCATGGATTCTCCTATCACTGCTATGCCGACGACACACAACTCTACCTCCATCTGACACACGGATCTCGACCCGGATCTCGGACTGCCTTGCTGATATCAGCGCCTGGATGTCTACACATCACTTCAAACTCAACCTCAACTAAACTGAGCTTCTCCACCTCCCAGTAAAAGACAAACATCAAGTGGACCTGTCCATCACCACGGTAGGGGAGGAGTCATCCTGGACATCCTGGACAACCATGCTGTACAAGACCCTTACAGCGCATTCAAAATGCCGCAGCACGCCTGGTATTCAACCAACCAAAGTTCTCCCATGTAACCCCCCTCCTTCGAGAACTTCACTGGCTCCCTATTGCAGCTTGCATCCAATTCAAGGCACTGGTGCTGGCCTAGAAGGTAGTACATGGAACGGCCCCAAGCTATCTCCAAGCAATGGTCCGGTTTCAGGCCCCAAAAAGAACACTTCGTTTTACCACATCGGCAGGCCGGCTGGTGATGCCACCTTTACGAAGCCTCAAGACTTGCTCATCAAAGTCTCGCCTATTCTCCGTCATGGTACCACAGTGGTGGAACAAGCTTTCAGCAACAGTCAGAACTGCGGAAACACTATCCATTTTCCATAAGAGACTCAAGACACATCTCTTCACAATCCACCTTGGTACCTCGACCAACGACCTCACCCCTATCTCAAAGTGTCAACTTTGAATCCCTTGTTTACTCCTCATGCACTTACCTCTTGCTCTTACTTCTCATGCTCTTATGCTGCTCCTACATAAAAATAAAAAACCCTACCAAGCACTTGATTAGTTAGGTCATTACTTATTGTTTTATATAGTTGATTACGTTGTAGTAGACATAATGACATTATGCTGCAACTGTTCTATTTAGAATATTGTTTGCTTACAATTGCTGGTGTATGACCTGTCCAACTATTGACAAATGTTGGACAGTGGCTTTGGATAAAAGCGTCTGCCAAATGCCGTAAATATAAATGTAAATGAAAATTTTCCCATTTGTTGTTTTAACTCTGTAGACCTTTTGGTGTTTATCAAAGCATTTAGCAAAGAAAAGTAGAATGTAAACCGTTCCGTGATTGTCATGTGACATGAATTATTCGTTGTGATTGGTTAAACCCGCCAGGCGAAAGACTGAAAAATAGACCTTGAAGCGAATATGGTTTGTCTGTAATCTGTATGTGTATTCAGTGAGCAATGGCCATTCAAAATAATAATGAAACTGCGTTAATGCACGATAAAATAATTGTCGGCGTTAATTCATTAATGCGTTAACGCGTTATAATAACGTGTTAACCTGCCCAGCACTAGAAAATAATTGAGTTCATGGAGGCTTGAACTGGTACCCACAGCATTAAAGGCTCAACGCTTTGTGAAGTGAGATAACCAGCCTCTATTGTTAGTTTTGATTTTCGTACTTATAGACCACGTCACCGAATTGGGAACACTGCAGCTCCAGTAATTCATGTAAGCATTGATTTGAGCATACAGTACTCATAATGCATGATGGACAACTTATTATAAAACAAGGTGTGCTTTCTAATATGGCCTTAGAAGTAGGCTATTTTGTCTTCCAAATGTTTTAAATCTCACCCATGACAAATAGGCATACCCTGTATTTACTGTAACTAATAAAAATAAAATCTATATACTAAGGCTTTTCCGTAACATTATTTATGTTCACCTACGCTTAGGGGCTTATATGGGTATCCATTGGGCCCCTTTGAGTTGTCTTTTGTATTTTTAGTGTTTCTGGCCTCTCTCTTTTTCTCCTTCTCCTGAGTGTGGTGAATTGGGGACGAGGCCATGATTGTGGACATTGGCTGCCTCTGTCTGGGGACGACCTGCATCAGGAGGAGGAGCTGTCATGATGTCATTCGGACTGTAGATGGGGATTGCTGCTTCTCCTGTGGCCATGTCTTCAGTGTTTGAGTGGAGTGCTATTGCAAACTCTACCGAGGCGATTGGATGGCAGTGGCTGGGTGTCCACCAGACATGGAGTGGTGTGTTTAACGGTGGCCAGCTGGTAGCTGCGCAGTGTTAAACCTCACTCTCCGACACCTCATAGGACGCTCTGGCGACACATGCTATAGCCCATTGGGTTTTAGCGTGTCTTGTAGGAGATCTGCTCTCTACGCGGGAGAGATGGGTTTGAGTCCCGGTCGGGCGAGCCCGGTTACATGTGGATTCCATGGATGAAATCGCAGACCTAACTTCGGCTGTGGCAAATCTGCGGATCTGGATTTAACTTTTAAACTGTATTTACTATATACATTTTATAATTTTTTCGCAGTGTGATACATCACCTTAAATGTATAATTTGATCATTATTCTGCCTATTAACACCTATTGCATTCTAACCGTCCTGGAAGGGTGGATTCCTCTCGCTGTACTCCCTTCCCAAGGTTTCTTCTCTTTTTTTTTTACCCATGAGGTTGGTATGGTATGGTAGTTTTTCCTTCCTTCCTTTTACTCATGGCCGTCTCATGTATTCACAAATTGAAATGATGTGAAACGGGGCAAGACCCACACTTTTAAATGACATCTGTCATTGTCTGTGTTTAACTTTAATAACTTTAATGTTTCTTATTTGACCAAATAATCAGTAACTGTGTGATGTTGGCCAAAGTGCTAGCGGTAGCCTAGCCTAAGATGATCTGCCGTATAATCCTGTAGTGAGCAAGGATGGCTGCAGTTTTGTGCTATAGTAACTCTTCATTCATGAAATAATACATGCTTGTGCATTAATACGGCTGGTTAGCAGACAATTTTCCTATCATGCACAATGATAGGATTTGTGTTCTTCCCGAACACAAATCATATTTGTGCTTATCCGAATACCATATTCAGATTTGGCTCAATCCCTAACAATTGCGATATTGTGCTATAGTATAATATATTTAACTGTCAAACAGTTCAATAACACGTGCTTGTGTATATATATGGCTGGTTATCCAAACAATCATCCCCTGTCTCTGTTCCACCACGAACGGTGGGGTTGAATGAATGCGCAATGTTAACGCCTTGAAAATGCTGTGTAAAATAAAAAGGGTTTTGGTTCAAAGCTATATGGTTGTAACACTTTGTCAGAGGCAGTATTGTCTCCGACAGCTCAACAGCAGCAAAGCCATAGCCCTATGTCAGCACACTACGTGGAAGTTGGGGTGGGGTGAGCAGTGGCTGTAGGATTTTAAGCTAACAGTCACTGAAAGAGAGTTAACTGAGTGCAATGAGCATGTTAAAAATGGCCATAAAATGGTGCCATACCAGATAATCTGTGTGATTTTCACCTAAGCATGTCAAATGCATTGTATTGAGACCATAAGGAGCTGTGTCATGTGAAAACGTGGAAAGGGGCATGGAGTGTCCACTTTAAGGTGTGTACCCACCATAACCCACATAATAAATTAAACACACACGGTCCGCTTCCCAAACTGGACATGCTTTGCCATGGCTGAGATAGAGTTGTGTTCCTATTTACAGAGCCAGGGGCTTGTGCAGAAACAGGATTATGTTTTATGCAAGCACACAATACAAACAGGTACCAGACTGAGAAGAGATTTTCGCTGAATTTGACAAAGTGTATTCCTTTATAGTTGCTGAATCCACTTTTAATAACTGCTTACCAAGTTGTTGGCCATCAGTGTGTGAAAAATGTATTTGAGTTTTAGGAATTACACTCGCATACAGCAATATATCATACTGGCTTTTGCATTGCCTTTGTATTTCTGCAAGGTGACCAGTTTTGCTTCTTGTCAGGCATCCTACTGAGACATAACGACCAGATTAGCCCATCAAAGGTTAGGGGTGGATTGGTGTTCAACTATCTTGATGACCTTATTCAGAATACATTCAACCTAGATTTGGGATAGAAAAACATGTTTTCTATAAATTATCGTCAAAACCAAACCGCTTATCCAATGCATTTCAAATTTCAAACTTCCTTACCATAATGGCAAACTTAAAAAGTCAATTACAGTACATGTCTTAGAATATTGGTTAGAAAGTCAGGTCACTGACAAGTTTACACATGAATAGGCAAACCACATTCCATCCCTCTTGAAAATGAAGCCTAGGCTTACCCAATGTCATTGTTGCATATTTAGAAGATAACGATTGTAAATAAGATTGCATTTATTATGTTAAACATGTCCACTCATTTTAGATTAAGATTTATAATGAAATATGCAATTAGTCTATAATGCAACATAACTCTATTTTTATTAATGTGCATGCTTCATTAATTTGTATTCACATGTATCAATGAACTTGAACTGTCAAGCTGTTGTGTAAACGAACAGCATGCTTGTCATTTTTTAATACTGCAACAGTGTCCTCCATTGCCTAGAGGCACATCCCTCTTGGCTACATGTCAGAAATGTAACGTTTTCGTTAGAATTGGAAGTCCTCTGATTCTCTCCATAATCAAAGACAGTGCATGTAAATTTACTGATGGAGTTCACTCTAACCCTTGTGATGTCCTTGAAAATATCTTACTTGGCCACCCGGCAGCGCCATCTATTTGTGTATGATTTTTTGAGTTTTTTAATTGTCATTTTTGTGTGCATTTATTTCCTTATTTATTATGTCTTTATGTATTTGTTTTGTTTTTTGTGTTTTTGTGTGTGTGTTCATTTTGACCCAGAGGACATCACAAGGGTTATGCCTTTCAAAGTCGTCAGACGGGGACACACTACATGACTTTAGCCCAGTTTTTGGTTCACCGACGAGTTTTATGAGATCGCAGACAAAACAGGATTTGATTTCCACCGACAGATCCAGATATTTAACCTGCTAAATATTCAGTCGAGCTTTGTGACGATTCGGCGACACTCAGGTTTGTTGTGTCAGTTCACACTACGATCGACGCTGTGATTCCCCTCCGAGCTGGAGGGGAATTGTTAGACACAGGGACGCGCAGAAGCGCACAAACATGCAAGAGTACAATGTGAGTTCCCTGATTGTTTGCCTGCCTCTCTTTCTCTCTGGCATTATCTTTCTGCCTTATCTCCTGTGTCAATGTGATCTTAAATAGGCTACAGTCTGTTGAATTAATTATAACATGCATATAATTAGGTGGAAGGATTAACAAAAATTGCTTTAATATCATATATTTAGTGTTTGTTTTTAATTAATTAACATTTTCTAAACTCAGACCTGTGTCCCTAACATTATTCCTGACTTTAAATAGGCTTCCTTCACACACACACACGCGCCGGCGCACACACACACACATAGATGCAACCATCACCAATTATTGAACATATTTAGTCATTTAAGATGCGCAAAAAAATATTTGGAAACTAAAATAATACTTTAGGATGAAAACCCTGTAAATAAATATTGTTATTGCATGCCTATCCAGAAATATTTCTACTGTATGACTACTACTGTACTTTTAGGCAAATCATACTATCCCACTTTTTCGTCTAAGCCTTGTGATGTCCTCCGGGTCAAAGTGACCCAAATCACTAGCTTTTTGTGGCAGATATAAGGTGCTAAACCTAATTCTACAGCTTACACACACACACATGATGTGCACTGCTGGCACAACAAGGTGTGTGTTTAAAACCCGAGGACAACAGAAGGGTTCAAAGGTATGAAAAACAACACAAATACATAAAGAAATAATGAATAAATAAATAAATAGACTCAACAATGACAATTAAAAAACACACAAAATCATACACAATCAGATGGCGCCGCCATGTAGCCAAATACTATATTTGTATTTAAATACATCACGAGGGCTAAACTGTCTTCACAACGGGTGCCTTCAGTTTGAAGAATGCTTCACCCTCATCTCCATTTAGGGACATTGGACATTGTAGGAGAAGCTATGGTGTCTTGTAGACATAGCTTGTGCTAAACAATAGTTTGTAATGCCTTTCATTTATTTGAGGAAAAGTGTCCCATGTTTGGCGAATGCACCCGCAATGATCGATCACCGCAATGTTAATTTTTATTTTTCACATCATATTTTGTTGGATGAGCCGGTTCCAATTGTAGCCACAGGTTGGCGGTAATGAGAATATATATGTTATTTTATTGATGCTGCTCGAGGACTCCTCCGAGTAGCCTACATGCATGAGAGAAACAGCAACTTCCTGTTTAATGTGTTCCACTGTTGAATTAGGCGAAGGCGGCGGCGGTGATGTTGTATAGTGTATTGGGAAACGTGAGCTCCCTACAGGTAGTTTGTTTACAGCAGTCGGAAAAGCTTTTGGTACGTCCCCGCCTCCCTCCAGGCTCATCGCAGCGGGCGCGCAGCTGCCTCAGCTCGACAGCTCCGTCGAGAGCGCCCGTCTAGCGGGGCACGGTCCTGGTACTCTCCCCGGCCTTTGGCTTCCTCTCCTCGTAGAGAGGCGCAAGACCGATTTGCATGATTTGACGTCCCACTTGCAGCACGCGAAGTGTCAGGCTTTTGAAGTCCAACATATTATTTTGCATATGGTCTTCAGACCTCAGAGTGGATGTCCAGACGGAACTAATCGAGATATGGCTGTTCTCAAACTCGCCGATCAGGTAAACCTGCTAGCCGTTAACGTACTAGCCTAGCATTGACTCTAAAATTGCCACCAAGCAGTGTTATGTATGCATACCTTCCGTTTGATCCGATCATTGGCATACTGTCGTTGTAGAAACAAACATTCTGCTTATGGAGTTTCATATGGTATTACATATGAGCAGCTCAAATACCGGTCGATGCGATCAGATGTGAGCTGCACACAGTTCATCGGTCATGTAGCCTATGCTTTGGTTACTTTAGAGATTAGGGATAGGCCAGTGTACTAACTCTTATTTACGACAGATGTATATCTTTGCCCAGTTCATTAGGGATATGTCTGATCAAGCTATTGAATGTTCTGCCACAATGTTTCGCTCAATATTCTTGTAGTTTACCTAGTTAATGCAAAAATTGCATCTGAAACCCTGTGATAATTCAGAGGTGTTATAGCCATTCTCTGTAGTCTCACCCACTGACATTTGCATTTGGACATGCATTCATGTGTAACCAAATGGACAATGGCTTTATCATATCGATAAAGGCATTTGGCCATTAGGCCCTTGTTGTCTGGTAGAGATAGTGTTTTGGATAGACAGGGTACTGGTTTTCTGGTAATCTTGTAGTCAATTGAAATGGGCCATACAAGCTGACAACTCACCAGATGTTTTGGCATTTGCACCAGTGTTATTAACCTTTTTTAAATAAAATATTAATTATAGATGTACCAGCAAGGTGAATGTCAAAATGGATTAAACGAGACTTCTTTGTAGCAGCTGAACTCACTCAGGGATATTTGAGCTGGTCATTTAGATGTTGTGATTTACAGTGCACATATGAGTTTGCATTCTAGTGTGCCATGATGACTGACATTTACTTAACGTTAGAGTTATTTAAAATATGCATGAATACATTTATAAATTACATACATACATACATTTTTGAGACAACCATAGATGGGGATAATGTATACATATTTAATATCATATGAACTATAAAAAAGTTTAGCCAGTAATCTTTTCTACTTCTCTCCACAACTCATTAAACACAATACAGTATGCATTTCCCCTTGCTACATACAGGTTTCCAGTGTTGTTTCCTGTGTCGTGACAGGTGAATAATCTGTGCACACCTTTCTCTAGAGCTGTTTGGGCCTTCAATTCATAATATTGGTATGTGGAAATCAGCTGTTTCTCATTGGGTCTTGTGGCAAACGAAGCACGCAGTTTATCGTCTTGGTTCCTAAGGTCACAGACTCACTTATGGAAGTGGACACCTGAACTGAGACAGTTTGAGAAATGAATACATAGTTTATCTGATGGAGGAAGTTTATTGGATGAGATATGTTGACGAAGGCTGGAGGGGAAATGTTTTTTTTTTGTTCTTTCAACCACAGTGGGTCCTTTTTTAAGAGTAGCTATGACCAGGTTAGACCATTTACTAGGCTAACCTATGACCTTTTCTCCAAATGCAGATAAGCATTCTTCATTAGTAAAATAAATATAATAAAATAATAAATAGCTGAAACAGACACTTGTAATAAGAATGACAAATGTTAGATATATTATATTCATTAATAAAATAATTAGAAAATAATTGAATTAAATATAATAATGCATCATTTTCACAAAATGATGGTGCTGTCTTTGTCTCTAGTGTTGTGTGACCTTGTCATTGTGGTGGTCTGCTGCAACAGTGGAGTCTGTGTTTGAGGTGTCTTAAAATAATCTGAAGGGGTGGCAAGGATTGGGGAAAAGCCCCCCCCTCCCAGCCCC
Organism: Aphredoderus sayanus; assembly: GCA_027564795.1. Taxonomy (NCBI): domain Eukaryota; kingdom Metazoa; phylum Chordata; class Actinopteri; order Percopsiformes; family Aphredoderidae; genus Aphredoderus; species Aphredoderus sayanus. The sequence continues at coordinate 8,854 of JAODUG010062033.1, forward strand.
AAAATCCCACATTCTACTGTTTCAGAAGAAGGCAATTAAAGGCATCAGCGTTATGCAAACCCTGTTTGTCTCCTTCTGCAGTTACATTGTGTGTAGCTTCAAAATAGAGCAGACGGAATTGGTTGGTTCATTTAGACCTATAGTATCATAATAGCATATCTGCAGAATCAAATGTTTGTCCTGTTGCAGAGGTGTGTGTGTGTGTGTGTGTGTGTGTGTGTGTGTGTGTGTGTGTGTGTGTGTGTGTGTGGTTTTTCAGTAGAAGTGAAACCTTCATCTGAAGTTCCTCTGTCAGGCGTTTCTGAGAAGGAAATTCTGCAACAGGAAACGGTAGATAGGATGTTCAACCAGATCTAACATCTTATTAATCATCACCACCACCAAATGGGGGTGGGACGTATCAGTATTTTGTTAATACACATAACATTTTAAAATTATGTTTACTTAGAAGTTAGAAGTTCTGACTACATAACATTTAGAGATTGCTGAAATAGGAGGAATGAGATTTATGGTAAACATTATATAACCACAAACATTATTTTAATTTTGTTTTTACTATGTGTAACATCCATGGTCCGTTCAGTGGATGTTTGCTACATTCAATTAACAATTAACAATGAACTTTTTACTGAACTACATGTTTCCTCAAAACATTTGCAACATTGTTTAACTACTTTTAAAGACATTTTCTGCATTTAATGGGCGTGGTGCGTATTATCAGTGAAGCTGCATATTTGGAACCTGGTGGAGTGTTTTATAGCCTAAATTGAAGCTCGCGAGATCAGGAAGGTCTCGCGAGCTTTAATTTAATTTCGCCGTGAGAATCAGTCTGGAAAGGCTAGGGATCATTACGACTGTAGTCCGAGGCTGCGTCTCAAATCTCAACCAGTGGTTCCTAATTCCTAGTTCCTAAATCTCACTCACTACTCCCTTGAAGATATCAGCAGTATGAGATAGTGAACAGGCTGGAGGCACATGCACGTGCAGAGCAGCACTAACAGGCTGGAGACACAAGCACGAGCATGCTGCCTCAGCTCAATGGCTCCGTCGAGAGCGCCCATCAAGCAGGGCACAGTCCTGGTACTCTTCCCGGCCTTTGGCTTCCTCCCCTCGTAGAGAGGCGCAAGACTGTTGATGAGCCAATCACAACCTTCACTTTAGACTATATAGCCTATATAGCCTTAACCGATGTTATGCAGTCTATTTTCCATTAACAGGACTATGCAGAAACATTTTCTAAATTAGCTATTTCTATTGCATTAATCTCATTGTATACCTGTAGTTTAATTGGTAGCTGGCAGTTAATTCAACCTCACTCTTAACACCTTAACCCTCCCGCTGTCCTATGGGTCAAAATAACCCAGTGCACTCTGCCAGTAGCGGGCGCCTTCTATTGCTTCCATATTCTTATACATTTTTAAGCACAGTGTCAAATGAATGCGAGCATGACTTTGTAACTAAACTGCTGTAGCATTATTTTTCTATAATCACATTTCAAAACTGTTTTTGTGCACATTACATCCTTTTTAGTCTGTTATCTAACATAATTAATCCATCCCGGCAAGGGACAATAGATAATTTAGTAAAACAAAACAAAAGGCAAGCTAACATTATATAATTACAATAAATATCAAAAGAAAAACTTTTATCTAATAAACTACATTCTTCTAGTGCATCACCGCAGAGTCAGCATTTCACCAGGAGCTGAGGAGGTGGCACTATAGTTCAGACCACAGTGCTACATGAAGCTGGTGGTTCTCCTAAGAGGTAAACATAATTTATATAGCAAAAGGTATTTTTACAGGAGGTTATTGCAGAGCAAAGCTTTGACTGTAGAATTATCACAATATTAAAAATGTATTATAAAACAGGTTAAATTCAATCAAAATGTGAATGCTACATTTTAGGAAACATCACAGATAAGACAACCACAGCTCTTAAGTGGCGTTCACACTATAGGCGGCAATTGCTGCGCCCACCGCGGCAGCAAGCGGTAGATAGACCAACCCACTTTTGCGCGTACCTCCACGGTACGCGCTAAAATGGGTGGCCAGACCGGGGGTTGCTACCTGGTTGCTATGATGCAGCAGACGCACACACTGTATAGCTAGCGTTGTTTCAGTCGATCCAAAGCGAGCACTTTTGCTTTGTTTAATTCACCAAAAATTAGCAGCCAGGAAGGGAGGAAATTAGATGTGATTATGGGTGCATGCTGTCAAGCTTGTGAACAAGCTCCGTTTTCACGGTGACTGTTTCCAGGCTTATTTCTGTCCCTCTACGGAGGAGTTCGCTGCTCTATTATTGTATAGTATTGTAGTTAGTGCAAGCTAACCGGAGATTCAATGTTGGCGGGAGGCAATGTTAGTTCAACCAGTTGAACTCTTGCCGCGCGGTTAGGTGGCAGCATTTAGGGGCGTGATCTGGGCGTGATCTGGGCGTAACCAGGGCGTGGTTATGTTTTGAAGATCTGCTGGGATCTTCAAAACATGCAGGACCCCCATTGTAGCAGCTGCCCATCTGGCAATGAGCACATCCTGCAGCACTGTCCAGGTCCTCAGACTCTCCAGTCTCCTGGCCATAAAGGTATCCTGTAATCTTTTCCTAATCTCACAGCAGTGCTCTACCCTTGCTGCTCTAAGAGAAGACAGGTAAAAGTAGAAATACCAATAGGCTCAATTGCTATATGTTCACTTTTTCCACTGAATCCTGTTTAACAACTTGACTAAAAAAAAAGAGCGTACAAAAACAACAATCAAGTGGTATTCGCTTGCTCTATACAATAAAAATATTAAGTAAGTGTTCCTCTTGGAATGTTCACATATGCCTATAGCATTAAACTACTGGCCTACAGACTGTCTCTGGTCTGGGGAAGCTGCAGGTGTCGTTGCCATGACAGCGACTTGACTGCTCGCCAGAGACTGAGCTATATTCTATGAAAAACATTATTTTTCGCAGTTGGTGGACAGACAGAATGAGCAGAGCAAGTGTAAGAATTTGACAGAAAGTTTCTTTAAAAAGATTTGCATAAAGTGTCTTCGTTTTAGTACATCGTTTATTACTGTATTATTTGTGACGACCCAAAGTACAGCATTCTGGTTAACATTTAGTGGATTATTCTTAAGTTTTCCCCGCTTTGTACACAGTTCGTACAGTACAGAACAGCTTATACTGTTACAATAGTTACTGTTAGCCTATTTAGAATAATTATAGTACTAGTGTTTTATAGTGTAAAGTTACTGTACTAGTAGCGTTTTATCGTAGTGTTAGTAAGACAAAGTACCGGTAACAGTACAGTACTTTAACGTAACGGTACAGTACTTACTGTACCGACAATCTGACCATCAATGTTTTGTTGACAGGCACACAAATGTCTCTGCTGAGCGGAGGAGTAACGGTACGGTACTGTTAGGCTGATGGGAGTCATGGGAATACAGTACGGCCCTCTTTAAATGGTAAATGGACTGCATTTATATAGCGCTTTTATTGAACCTTTCGGACACTCCAAAGCGCTTTACAATTAGCCTCACATTCACCCATTCACACACACATTCATACACCGATTTGTTTTTGAAAATAAAAGGATTTAATGTACTTATACAGAGTCCAGTAGTTGTTCATTCTTATGTGCACCCTATAACAGTAGTGTAAAGAATTAATTTGTGGCAGACATTATTGGTTTATGCTCTGCTAGGATGTGTTAACAGTACGGGTATCTTTGGGCAGATGAGGACTGCAGCAGGATAACTGCAAGTCCATAAAATACGGAAATTACCAAATGACGACCATATGACAACCATGGGCACATGACGTTGCCACAACGTTGCAGCGACGGACTGACAACGTCGCCAACTTACGTTGCCATTACGAATTGAAAACTTTCACTTTTTCGGTTGCCACGACGTAATGTGGTGACGTTGCGGGTACGTGTGTTTGGTTGTCAAGTTACGTCCAGGTTACGTTGTGGCAACGTAATTTGGCTAGCTGGGACTGGCTGACGATTGAAGGTATCGAGAGATGTCTGCAAAGCATTCTTCATTCTCCCCTGAACAAAAAAACATGCAGCTCTCTCCAGCCAAATTCTGCTGCCTTGAACATCTGCAATATATAGTTGACAAGGTGCTAAAAATAAATAAAATAACTGAAGGCATTCATAGAAGGCAACTTGAGGGTCTTCATTCTCTACTCACCACATACGCTACCCAAAGTGAGAAGTTATTGGGGAGCTTTGAGGCTTGGCTACATGTAGCTGCGCTGAATCATAACTGCAATGTCAGAGAGACAGCGAAAGCAAAGGAAGGTCAGAAACAATACAAAGACATCTGGTTCAAACTAGATATTACGTTATTGTGACTTAATGAAAGAAGACGGTTTTGTATACCCAGTTATGTATACAGTATTTCCTGTTTTACATGCTAAGTAGCTAGTGCTAGGCTATTAGCTACTGGTACAATACAGTACCTGCTGTTGATGGGCCACTTCAGGGTCTCGGCACGGACGTAGAGAGCACTGACACTTCTAAAGTGTCCCTTTCACAGTAGATCTAATACATGCGGACCAGGGATAAGCAGGAGAGATCCACGCTAGCCTCCGGGAGAGCAGATCAAATCACTTGTGGTCGGCATTTCAACGCAGTTACTGGTACTACGGTACAGTACCACGCATGCACCAGGTGTTCGCCGGCCTCTCCACATGTCGTGGAACGACAGACTGCTCCTCTGAACGAACTAAGGTTACTCTTTTAATCCTCCTCATTGGCTCGAATGCCTACACTATTGGGTTTGTAGTAATCTCCTCAAAATGTCTGTCAGCTTCGATTTCCATATTTTGAAAGTTTACGGACTGCGACGGCTGTCTTGCTATGGTGACTTTATAATCAACCAACCTCGTGACGTATTTAGTTACGCAAAGGCAATATGGTGGCGGCCTTGTTCAAAATAACTTCGGTAAACGTCTTATAATGTAACGGGTAAACATTTTTCTCAAAATATATACCATAACACTTAGTAATTTATCAAATTAATAAAGATTAGGGTGTTGCATGTCCTCTTTAACGTAGATTATGCTATATAGTCAGTTTTATCTCAACTGAAGACTATCTTCATTGTGGTGCTCGGAGCTCCGCGGAAGTACCACCGGGACCTCAGTGACTTGGTGCCCGGACAAGAGTGCTTCTAGGGCGGGTAAACCTTCACAGAGATCCCGGTCGGCGCTCCGGAGGCATCGAAAGTGCGAGGCGAAAAAGCATTGGTTAAAATGCATTGTAAATAACAGCATAAACACGTGAATGCTTCCAACACAAATATGCGAAGTAGTCCTACATATTTTATTTGCTTCAAGGGTGATTTTGTATCACTTTCGCCAGGCGATGTGTTGATAAACACATGAACCAATGATGTCACATGACAATAGGCGGAGCACCCATGGTACCGTACGCCAGCGATTTTCAACCTTTTTTGAGCCGCGGCACATTGTTTACACTTACAAAATTCTGGGGCACACCACCAACCAAAA
>JAODUG010062054.1:0-14364 GCA_027564795.1 Aphredoderus sayanus
TATGATGTGCACTGCTGGCACAACAAGGTGTGAGTTTAAAACCCGAGGACAACAGGAGGGTTAAAAGGCACAAAAAAACAAACAAATACATAAAGAAATAATTAAAAAATAAATAAATACACACAGCAATGACAATAAAGACAATGACACAATCAGACACAATCAGGTGGCGCAATCTGGTGGCACAATAAGATATAAGAAGGACAACAGGTTAAAATTCGCCATAAAGGAGAAATGAGAAGCAAAACAAAAAAAGGATATTGAAACGACAACAACTACATCGTAACTCACCGTTACGATCTCCAGCATCTCCGCCTTGCTGATGTAGCCGTTCCCATCCAGGTCGTACATGCTGAACGCCCATTTCAGCTTCTGGTCCAGGCGTCCGCGCGATGTCACACTCAGTGCGATGATGAACTCCCGGAAATCTATAGTCCCGTCACCATTGGCGTCGAACGTGCGAAAGACGTGCTCGGCAAACTTGGAGGCGTCGCCGTAAGGGAAGAAGTTGCCGTAGATCTTCTTGAACTCGTCCATGGAGAGCGCACCGCTAGGGCAGTCCCGGAGGAAGCCCTTGTACCACTCGGCGATCTCGTGCTCAGTGAACTCCGTGTTGTCCGTCAAGTCCTTCAAGATCTCGGGACGGAGCTTGCTGTTCTGCTTCCCCATGTGGCCGACCGCCGACGCTGATGCTGCTAGCGCTGTTCGTGGGGTGGCGGTTGGTGAAGCTCTGGGCTGCTGACAGGACACACGAAAAATAAAGAGCTCCTCATAGAAATCATGTGAAATCACTTTGAGAAATAAAAAATAAAAAATAGTGTGTGTGTGTGTGTGTGTGTGTGTGTGTGTGTGTGTGTGTATGGGGGGGTGGGGGGTGGACAACAGGTGTTGCTGTGCTTCAAAACAAGGGTGGGTCGACCGCATGCACGTATGCGCATGGATGTGAGTGCGATGAGTGCGTGTGTTGTATGTCTGCAGATGAATCTTCCACTTCCTGTAGTGCAAGAACCCTCATAGTTACACCTCATACACACTGCATTTGAGAATATTTTTGTTGACATTGCCAAACAATGGTTTACAATTGTGTGGATACAGAGAGGAAATATGCATAATTAATGATAATGTCCAATTCTCAATTGCCATTTTAGAAGTAAATTAATTATGCTTAATCAAGTAATTGATTTTGAAATTAATCAAATTCAGTTTTGTGACAAACATGTATCACCTTAATTTACTGCCTTTTTCTATTCTAAATGTAATGCTCAGATTAAATAGATATGGAGCTACTAAGATAGTATTCCATTGTTTGCTTTCATTGTGCACATGACCTAAAGAAAGAATTGTGTCCCAGTTGAAGCAAATTGAATCTCACTGTGTCAAAATGATACCATTACCCAATGGATAACTGCTGTTTTTGACCTCAGGCCTAATTCATGCCAGACAGAAATCGACACCTTTAAAATATAACCAGTACAACAATTAAAGGTCCTTGCTACTCCATGTCAGACATGTAGCTGGCACTCAGATCATCGGGCTAAAGAGAGAAGCTCTGCTAAGCTTAGCTACAGATAATGACAGAATCTGCCATGTCAGGCCTACACAAAGTACAGGACAGACATCTGATTCTAAAGACGTTTAAGAAATATCCAACTTTGTCTCTCATGTCTTAAAGGTACACTCAGTGATATACCCAGCATACCCAGAACCGTTAAACTCACTGTTTATGTGAGGGCATGTGGCTGTACTGGAAGGGGTGCAGAATAGTTCTGTAGTGAGAGGAACATTTAACATAGGGTAAAGCATTAAAGGCTAAACTGTTAACTGTTAACTGTTTTAATATGCTTTGTTAAAGTCTACGTCAGTGATTGTAAGCAAACAGACTGTCAAATTCAGCTGCCTGTTCTGTGTGCGCTAAAAATAAATTCAGGTGTTTCTACTCTGAAATGGGAAATGGGGAACACAAAGAAAGTGGTGCAGTCTGCACCACATAACACTAGAACATTGGTTGTTTGGTGGAAATGTACAACTCTGCCAAACCACAAAGTGGCTACTGGCTAGCATTAAGATCCTGCTTACTGAAGACCACACAGCATGACATGACAACTGCTACAGTCAACAAAAACATTAACAACAGAGGAAGCACTTTAAGACAAGTCAACAGTGCAAAATTACAATTTCTTACATGCTTTTAAATGTGAAATAGCATAGAAAAGTCTTCATTTTGCCATTCCCTTTACAATGAATGCACCCCAAAACACTATGTAATTTCCTGTGGTTAGAAAATGGTCTAAGTATTTTTCTTTTAACATGCTCCCCCACCCATGCTCCTAATATAGAAGGCTATAATCCTTTTAATTAACTCTGAGCAAACATGAGGCTTTTGCAAAGTGACAACATTATCTAATGAGTTCCCCGCAGTTTCAGTAAGTTCTCTTTGACAGAGGTGTGAATACAGAGTACTAGGAGATTAGCACCTGCTTACACATTAGTTGGGTTTAGAACAATGTCCCCACTGCAGAAGTCTGGGATTATCTGAACTATAATAATATCTTAATAATAATACTTTTATAGTCAAACAATTGGCCGCCAGAATGAAAAACATTATTGCACAATACAAGTGCAATCGCTGTATGGGGCACAGACTGTAAAATGGAACTAGTGTTTGTGATGTCACCCATAGGAGTCTGGGGTTTGGCTTTCAGTAAAATACGGGTATCTCAATCAGGCCAAAAGCAACACAACATTGAAACCCTTGCTATCAAAATAGAACAGGTGACCTATAAGGTTTCATATAGCATAGTATACAGTAATAGGTTTCTATTAGTAATCTAGCCACTGCTAGTTTTAGTTACTGCTAGATATTATTTCTCTCAGTAATAAGAAACTTAATTTAGGACTATGAAAGACATGATAAACCAGATCCACAGTAGCTCTACAAGCTATCTACAAGCTTTAAGGCACACAGTTTAAGGTAATTTACTTCCAATAAATCAAGGATAATTTAGAACTAAGACATTAGTTAATTCATATAGTAATATGCTATAAGATAATAATGATATTCCTAACTAAAAGTTGCTCGTCGTCAATAAATAGCCTACAATTAACAGGCTCCACATTTATGTTAGTTTTTATTAATTCTTTACTTTATTTATTACATGCTTTGTTGCTATGACATTAGTTAAGCTACCTCTGGGGGAAGGTTTAAACAAGGATGCACTATTGTTTGTCTTTCCTTGACAGCTTTTCAACAACAGGATAGATTGCATTACATAAGACGCCACATAGGACAAACACTGTCATTCAATACATTATAAGTGAGAGGAAGTGAATGTAAGATTATTTAATTACTAAGTAAACCCTTTCATTTTTAATTTATTTTAATTGACATAAGAGTACATTATTGTTCATTAGTAAAGCAGTTGTGGTAAGGCCATAAGAAAATTATAAATAAGATGTCTCACTTAAGGTTGATGAGTGAATGTGGAGAGTTAAATTGAATGCTTGGCTACTGTGTACTGTAAACTACAGCCTACAGTTTGAAAAATGTTTTATCCACAATAAAGGCTATGCAAACTATTTGTCTCTCTTCCCCCTCTAGGTCACTGAAAACACATTCCTCCAATAAACATCAATAGCATCATAAAATTATTATTATTACCTTATGGGTAATTTATAGAGCGAACATAGTAGTGGTGAACATACCTAAGAGTGGTCAGCTGGAAGCCTCGACTATTCATAGAACAGGATCAGAGACCACAATTAACCTGTAATGCTCTTACCTGTTGCCTCTCGCTGGCCAGCACTGTTACATAACCCAGGGACAGCTGTCTGTCCCTGGTGACAGCTCTCCTCAAGTCAGGACAAGTCACATCACTTAGCATATCCAGCTATTAGCCAGGTGGTTATATGTGGGAACAGGCTCACAAGTCTGAGAAACGCTGTTGAGAAACTACTGCTTGCCATTGGGGTCTAGGGAAGAGTGCAGTATCTTGGTCTAGGGTAGACCAAGCCTACACATAACCTATATGGCAGAGAAAGAGACTCAACCTTTTCTGGACTACAAACGCAGTTATTAGTACCAAATGAAGAGATGAGAGGATAAAGGAGGGATTATATTTGGCAGGACTAAATAATATTTATACAATTAAAATTAATTAAAATGAATAACTATGCAACAGCATCAGTGCTTTGATTATCATTCCAAAACATGAAAATGTCTTCCTTCTTTCAAAGCACCATATCAAACCAGACCATATGAATACACTTGACAAACTGCAATACAGTGCAACAATTTACAGTCGTTGCTTTCTGTTCTAGACAAACTGACAGCCTTCTGTAAAGACATCATCCCGGGACATCTTGCTGTCCACTTATGCAACTAGCAGGTAAAGCTTAACTTGAGAATCCCTCAGATAATCCAACTGGGGAGAACATATAAAGAGAGTAGGGGTTGGTAGGCAGACATACTGACAAGTAAGCTTCTGTTTGTTACCTATAAATAATGCATTCATAATGAAATATGATACGTTGGTGACACGGTTGCATAGTTGAGCAAATTCATTCATGACCTGTCAAACAATTATAAACCTGTCAGACTCTGCAACCTGATTCAACAGGACACTGTAATAAGCAAGTATAAACTTTAGTAATAAACAGACAGCTTTATGTTTTCATATAACCTTTGTTCAAATCAAAGACATGAACAAATCCATAAAAATATTGATTAAGCCTGATTTTTCAGTTTCAAGTCTAGTCTAGTTGTCTCTAAAAAGAAATGGTGCCTATAAGCTGTGTTTATTTTATTTATCTAGCAACAACTAGCTAGCAACAGGCTGTCTGACAGCTAGGTCTATCAAACATGCACTTATACAATTATAAGAACAGGATAATTATTTTTCTTTCTATCTTTTATTATTTTATGGGTCATCCAAAACAAATAAAATGTGTCACACTTCTTCTTGAAACAGCTTAAGAGTTTATTCCAAGAAGGGAGTGGCATTTATGGACAATATGCCAGCCTAAAGGCATCCTCTTTTGTATAATATAATATAAAAACTAAGTTGCCTAAAAATATATGCTAAATGCTAAATTGGTGATGGTGATTGACAAACTGGTGCATCAAAGCCACTCTTTGATCTGAGGAGGGGTATAAACTGCTAACTACTCCAAGTTAAACAGCCAACAAACTCTTGCTAAAGAGCAGTTTTTGCTATCCTCTCATAACCTGACACTTTATCATTTCTCCTTAAATTACATTGACTTAGGCCTTTCAGGTGAAATAAAGTTCAACTTGATATTGTGAGTGTACATAACATGTTTAATAACTCTTAAAGGCGATGTGAATATTCTACAGTTTGTGAAATCTATACGTTTGTGAAATCCTATGTCACATGGTGAGCAGCATGGCACACATTCCACCTGCAGTGTCATGGAATAACTTGGAGAACAACCATACTCGGGTTACCATGTATACCGTGACTGGGCCAGTTCCATTGAAACATGCTTACCCTTTGCTTTAATATATGACTTGTAACCCTATCTCCTATGTAATTCATTAAGGTTAAAGACGACCCACCGCTGGTTCAACCCCACCACAACGTTGGACTGCTGAGGGGGATAGGACACTTTCAGACATGTTTGATTATTTTTAGGTTTCTCATAATTTTCAGTCAAGGGGGATTCTGTCCCATCACACTACAGATGTAAATCTCAAACTAGCACTGACAACCACGTCTGTGTTTTTTATTACATGGCAGCGTAGGTAGGTTTAAATCGTTTTTTTTTTGTTGGTTTGCTGGTGATCAGGAATCTCTTCAAATCAAATATTTCAGAACTAGAATAAACTCCCCTTGGCACCAGGAAGTGCCAAGCGCAGAGAGTCAGTTCTACCACATCAAATTATGAAATTCAGCTAAATATTGATATTCTAACACCATTACCACTAAAGGGCTGTGACAAGTTAGCCTAAGAATTTTAACTGTGGAATAAAAAAAGGCCTTTTAAATGGTCTGTATCCAACTTGCATCTAACACACTTAGGATTCTGAGATTTATTTTGAAAGGCTTCTAGAGGCTACTGGTTGGGAAACCTAAGGCAGCTATATAATCATAATGCACCACGCATTAGCCTCTGCTGTCCATCAGCACGCTCCATGCGTCAAAGCACTGCAGAAAAACACATTGATGACTGAGAGGCTATTATTGAGACTGTTTGTGGGAGTGAGGAAAAAAGAAACTGAACATAGAGACTTGTTCACCCCCCAAACACAGTCACACACAAACAAAAACAAACCGCTTACACACTAACGCCAACCTGTCACTACTGGGTAAGGAAAAAATAGGGATGTTTGATTTACACTTGTCATGTCATGGGCTTGTCTGGGTTCCCTATAGACCCCCTTCTGTGGGACAACAATGGCAGAGCTGGCTAAATCCTAATCATCTGTCAGTCTGATAGACATCAACCACTCTCTATAGGCATGCTGCATCTGAGACATGTGTTTCTCTAACAAAACAAAACAGTTTGCCAGCATCTCTCAGTCTGTGTTGATTATTTGCCTTCATCCTTATGCCCCAATCCTCAAATCTCTTTCATTCTTCTTCCTCAATTGCTTTTCCACCATTCACATTTCCACTTATCACTCCTCCCTCTCCATTTCGCCCTCTCTCCTTCTCTCCCTCTCTGTCTCTCTTCCCCCCAGTTTCAACTGACAAAAGGACACAGGATGGCCAGACAAGGCTAACTACAGAGGACGGTGGCTCTGTGGCCACTCAGGCCCAATACAAGCACACAAAAACGCCCACGGCGCCTGAAATAGAGCTCTGTTTAATTTTAGCATGTGTTCGTCGGCCCTCCGCATCTTGAAGTGCTTGGGAAGGATGGGCTGACACCAAGGAGGCCATTATGTCTTGACTCCACCCCAGCTGGATCACCTCAATAGGTCTTATAACGCATGTGTTCCTATTTGTAGGCCCAGAGGGCAAACAAAGCTAAGCCAATGGCTTTAGTTCGCAGAAAAGCGTCTCGGTTCTTCTGACACACACAAGCTTGGAATTTTCCGTCATTTGGCCATGTGTGTTTGCCTGAGTTTCCTCCCTCCCACTATGCCATGCTGTCTTTCACCCACTTTGATCATTGAACTTGACACCCTTACACTTTCTTTTTCACTCACTGGGCCATTTCTCTTACATGTTGTCTGGAAAAATGAGAAGAAGAGCAATATAATGTTATAAATAGCCTATCACATAAGCATTACAGTATTTGTGCTAAACACAATTTCAAAATCAGGCTATGTCAGCTAGTAACTTCTACAAGTGGCTTAAATTGTCATTGTATCCAATTGATTTTTGGTCTCGAATCTGGATATAAAAAAGTTTGCACAATGCTCTGCTGGGTATGAAGACTGTAAATGTGATACAAGCAATGTTAGTACATGGTTATTATCACATATTTGACACATTTATGTCACAGATAAGGCATAAGCCTATTAACACTCCACTGTTTCATAGAATCATCATGTTGGCACTGTGTTAAAAGGTAAAGCACAGAAACTTGCTTCTGGCATAGGCAACTGGGCAGATAACTATTTCCCATTCATACACTGCATGCATTCAAAAACTAGTATTGAAACGAGATTCCGCCCGTTCATAATAACATCCACCACCTCAGCCTTCACACTTCCTGTTTCAACTCTTCTAAGTCTACAAAAATCTGTGAGCAAAATGAAATGAAATGAAATTATAATTGCCTACTTACTTAAAGAGTAATTTAGCTTATGAAGTAAGCTTATCAAGCTTTACCCCCTTCTGGCATATTGTCATAGCATCTTGTACACACAGGTGGGAGGGGGGCAACATTTCAAATGCTTAGATCACAAAATACACGTCGACTGGAGCATATTGATTCTGAAAACATTCTGTATCTGCTCCTTACCACAACTGTCATCAATAAACCGTGATCACTCGTCACCTCTTCATTGGCTCAAATACAAAATGATCCTAATAATGGCAATCCTGCCTGCTGCTGCATTCCACTGTCCTCAGAAAAACTGCAGTCAAAGTAATTCACAGTAAGTACGGTTTAGCTTACAGTATAGTACAGATCCCGTAGAGATAGGACATAAGAACATCAGACCATCAGACCATCTCACCTGGACTGAAAAGAAAGTACAGTACGGTATATAGGAAGGAGAAGAGTAGAAAAAGGCAGACGTACAACTTACCTCGCTTGCGTTGTGTATTGGTGTTCTGCAAGTTTCTAATAGTCCATTACCTTAGGGGGTATTAACGGACCGTGGCTTTAGTGGGAGACAGAAGTCACACAACAGGTCGAGGGGCGACACGGGGTTATGCGCTTGAAACAAAACTCCACAAGGTTCTCTCCAAACTGCAAAGCCTACACTAAGCCCGCAGCGGTAACGCCTGCCCGTCACCGTGACGTCAAAGCTGCTGGTCACATGGTGCAATAACCAATGGAAGCCAGCGTTGTCTTGGCAACAAAACCGGCTTGTCAGTCCAAGGTCCCAGGCTGCTAAAATAGATTTGAATAAATGAATGCCTGCAAAGTTTCTTAAAGTTTTAATAAACAAAAACATGTAGGTAGCCACTGAATGATGTGAACACATATGCATATAACATACTAATGTAAAGCTATTATAGTACTAATAATAACATGTATTAATAACATGCAATCATGATTGATACACATAGGTTTTGCCCATGCTGTTGTGAGGGACAGGTGTTCTATAGCACATTCGAAGCCATGCTTAAGGTGATTAGTGGAAGTTAAAGCCACAGAGCTTATTTAGCTTGTGTTCAGGCAGTGCTGTCATAATGGCCTTATCAAGTACAAGGAGAACTCCTCCTTCTCACTGAATCAGCAAAATCTTGCCTAGGACAGATGCTATAGAAAACATACTTGATGCTCATTGCAGTAATGGGACACTACTTGATTTACTTCCAGAAATGCTTTTGTGGCAGCTAGCATTGCAGAAATTGTTCTTTTGGTCTCAAACTCGAAGAGTTCATGCCCTGCACTGCACCTGAGTGCAGAGTGCTGGCAATCCTCTCTGCTCCTCCCTCAATGGATCTCATTAGATTGCCTTGCAATATTCCACCTTTCCCTAGAGCCTGTTTCACACAGCTGGGAAACGGGGGGGGGGTTAAGAAGTGGAATCAATGTGTTTAAGGAAATACTAAAAGATATTGTATGCTTACATTTACAGCTGACTGCTTTTCAGTAGGCTACATTGTTATCACTCTTAAAGGCGTTATTCTCTATTGCAAGACATGCATGTGACTGTAAGGGGAAGGGTAAAGAAGAGGGTTGGGAAGGGAATCCTCCAATCTTGTCCATGGGACACCTAGACCTTAGCCTAGGAGAAGACACTAAAGGCCCAATTGGAGACCTAAACCTGCATCATATATTACCACTACCTATCTTTAGACTGCGAGCCTACAGTCTATTGCATGGCCAAATTGGGTTGATGAACCTATGAACCACTTCTGTTTGCACTTTCCAGCAGCATGAATAGGCACCTTCTGGGCCCATGTATTCTGCTGCAGTCAGTAGTCAACGCTTTATGTGTAGTCAACACTTACTTATTGTAGCTGTCACTGAAACACTGTACAACAACACGATGACCAAGATGGATAAATGTCGCAGTTTTAAACAATGTTTGGGTTTCATTATCTAGATAGTAAAGCACTGAAGGTAATTTGTGTGTAATAAAAATAAAATACGCCTTGTCTCCAACCCGAGCTCCCCTCAAAATCTGAATTGGCTTAATCACAGCCTTGCCTAAAGTGGACATGGCTTGTATTAAGAGATAGAATGAGAAAGTCTCAAAATACTGATAAAGAAAAAGGAGTGAGGATAAGGAAGGTTGATTAGTAAAAATAAACTGAAGTAAAAGTTTAAATGAAGAGCCTTTAAAGAGGACAATAGGGATGGTGGAGGAAAAATGAGAATGCCCTGCTAATTAGTTAGCTAGCTAGGATAGTATGGTGGAGCGAAGCTTGATTGGACAGTGGTTGTATGCCCTAATGTATCGGGTGGAAAGGCACTTAGGGTGAGATTGCGGGAGTCCAGTGGTGAGATTAAGAGGTGAAACTAGAGTAGAAGAAGAAGACATGATGTTTTGATAGGTGTTGGTGAGATCAGGGATTATGCTAAAATGAAAAACAAGGTAGCCTAAGCTGTTTGATCTATCCCTGCCATGAATGCATGCATGACCTACCCTACAACATTGCTCTCTCTCTCTCTTTCTCTCTCAAACACATCCAATTATAAGCTTTACCATTCAGAACAGTTCAATATTAAACTATAAGACATGATAGCCCACACAGTTTACCAGATTTGATTGTTAATTTATTGCTTCACTGACCAGGGTTTTCAGAAACCAATAAAGTATATTAGATTGTAGTCCCACTGGACAGCTTGCAGGTGTTATTGTTGAGAGCACAATGTCGGACTGCTTACTCATGATACACATGTCAATATCAGATGAACATAAATGTCTTGCCTAACGTACCTGTTACCTACCTATCTGGTAATTTCTTTAATTGAAAACAACGATTTACCTTTGCTTATTTATATATGCATAAGTTTAGGATCAAATAATTTAGCAGACACGCTGAAGTAACTCTAACGACCCCCAGGGGTCGCAAACTCCCTGTTCAAGATCTCTGATATATAATAATAATAGAATATAATATTATAATGTGCATTGTCCACATAGGCCTACATTAAGCCACGTCAAGCCTTTGTCCCGTCACAAAACGGTGTGAACGCAGTGTGTCACAAAGAGGTAGACCAGTGGTTCTTAACCTGGGTTCGAACGAACCTGGATTCGAACAATTTCTCTTCGCCGTGTTAGATTACAAATATTTAGTTGCTTAGTAAAAATGTGTTACACAAAATAAATTCAGCCCTCTCGTATTATTCGTGACGTCACGCTCCGCTTGGCCACCAAGCCGCGGGATTTTACATAGGGGGTGGGCTAAAAGTGGGAGATTTCGAAAATAACCGGCAAAAAACCTATTTTGATTAAAAATAAAATATGATTTCTTCAAAACATAGGTATATAATACATAACATAGATATATATTATATACCTATGTATAACAAATTGTGTGCATTCCCACAAAAAATTACAGTTGGGATTGAAATGTTTGTGTGTTAATACTTTTATCCGGTCAAGCATATAGCTGAAAAGTTCTCGGATTTGTCACTGTCGCTGGGCGACTTTGTCGCTAAGCGTAGCGCCGCCATCTGTCGCTACGATTCGCTTGCGTCCGTTGGAAATGAATTGGAACGTGCCTCTTTGCGAGTTGAACACGTCGGCGGTGTGAATGCACCTTGTACAATGTCCCAATAGGTCTATAACTATGATAAACAAATACGTTTACCCCTCCCTCTGTCCTGAGGTTTTCAGCAGACTACCAGCAGAGAGAGCCAACCTCGGAATGTCATATGTCCGTGTTGTGGTTTGCGCCCACTACTGGCGAGTGCACCGGGTCATTTTGACCCACATGACATCGGGAGGGTTAAGAAACCCTTGTATGGCTATAGCTGTCCATTCATATCCCTGAAATATTCTATGACAGTTATTTAAAAAGTATATTGTATTTTTAAACATTTTAACGTGTCCAATTTATTTAAAAGACCCTTTTGTGGTGTGTATGTTTTTACTAAATTAAACGAACAACTGTATACATTTAACCCAGGCAGGTATACGACTCAGGGTGTTCGTCATCAACAATCGACACAGTGTTTGCAGCTACGTCCCTAGCAGGAAGTTATGATATGTATGCAGGAAAGTTAAACCGAAAGTAAAGAATACTTTTATAATATAGGAAATCATCTTTTATAATCTTACTATTACCTTCATCATGTTTATCGCGACAGAAAGTACACCTCTTTCTTTTAAAGGTTTCACCTTTATCATGGTGAGTAATCACTTCAGGTGTTCTCCATGTGCTTTCACCTAATGTACCTGGTACATATGAAGGATGCATATATATGTATTATATTATATCACAGAGATAAGTTGTTTACTTTTGTTATTTTTGAACTAAACCTTTTGAATATAGATAGGATTTGTTATTCATTACATGTGTTTCGTCACAATGTTGACATGTTAGATTTATACATCTAACTAGCCTTTTATGATTGTGTTTTAGAGTTATTTTCTCCGAACTATTCATAATAAAATAATTTGTTTCATATACTGTTTGTGTGTACACGCTAATATGTCCTACTATATATATATATGTACCTTTTTTTTATCCAGCCAGCAGTAGCTGTTGGTAATGTGGGCCAGTTGGCTGTAGATCTCATAGTGTCCACCTTCAACATGTGTCGAGTGGGTTACATCCACACAGACTGTCTCATCCCCATGGTTGGAAACAACCCTTATGCAACCTCAGCAGAGGATGCTACAGAACTCCACACCGCTGCAGAAGGTAAACTTGCCCAAATGCTGTTCAGCAGGTCTCCTGTGTTCTCTCTAGCTTGTAATGTAATGGTCACTGACTGCAGTAGTTAAAATGTGCTCCTTTCACTGGACTGTGGATTGACGTACATGTTGACGTTCTCTACGGTAGAATAGATGTTGTTGTGCAATTATCTGACAGCTGTTACTGTTGCTGTTAGTGTGCATGTGGTATGCTAATTATTTGTCATTGGGATTATAACACACCTAACACAAGCATGAAACATGCATGTTAAAAGGGATTAAAGGGACAAAAGTTGCTAATGGGTGGTTTTATAGTCTTTATAGAAGATGTCAGAAGAGGTATTAATTGAAAAAGTCTTACAAGCTGTACAGCGTTATACTTCCAACATAAGAAAAATGTCAAATGAATGTCTAACACTGACTTTGTCTCTGACAGTGTACGCAGCAAGAGAAATGAAACTGGCAGTTCTTCAGATCAGGTCACCTATCATTCAGGTAAAGCAGCCTGATATGTACCTTTATCAGTGCTTGGTTATTTGTGTCCTTAATGTAATATTAAAATGGCATGTTGTAGAGATGTACGCCCCCTGCCAACATGGTACATGTTTACATGATGTAAAACTACATAGATGTCACACAGCTAGCACCCAGTTTAGCTTAACAGGCTACTTTCATCTCTTTCACTACAGACAAAATCCAGAAAGTTCCGTGGATTGATGGTGTCTTGGATCAAGGACAGTGAGTTCTCCAGGACAGTGGTTTTATCCAGCAGCCATTCTTACCAGAGAGATGACCAGCAGCTCCAAGGGTATAGAACGAATAATAACATCATAGCTGTGCCTTCTAACCATACTGAATAAGCACATTTGTGAAGAAAAGCTACAGCTGTGTTTATATATTCTACATTATAGGCTGTGTTTTTTAGCAGATGGAATAGACTATGGACTATAATACAGATAAAAGTCTATAATATAGACTATATATGATTGTCTATAGTGTCTATTATATACTATATAAACACAGCAGCAGATTTTCTTACATTGTTGTAGACTATAATAATTCTGTAAGTGCAGCACAAAGTGACCAGAGACCAGTGACCGGTCTTGGTTTTGCACTGCAGCACGCCTCTGCGGTACCTGGCCACCCCAGCCCTGCAGAGGGTGTCAGGGGACACTCTGACGGAGCTGGGCTGGAGGGAGATGGAGAAAGTGTCGCCCTTTCCCGGCCTGACAGAAGCCCAGGAGGCGGAGCCATGCCTCTACATCCCTGGAGGTGGCATCACCAGAGGTCTCTTCATGGACAGGTCAACTCTCAGTGAACCACTGTATTGTTTTTTCTCCCCCCGTACTGAATTACAGTATATTGCTTCTTTCTGAATTCTCTGAATGATTGATTATCTAAAATACGTAGCTCATCTTATTGCTCCCACTTGTGGTGCACACAGAACAATATACATTTGGGTAAAAAAAAAAAGAAGCCTGGTCTGATAATAAACCATAAATAAAAGATTAAATATGTATTTTTAAATCCTCTTGACATCTTCAGAACCATCTTATGACCCCTGCTGAGGCTCCAAACCCTCTTGTTGACCCCGATTACTCTAATGTGTGTGTGTGTGTGTACTGTAGTTGTGAGAGGGAGCTGGCCCTAGCTGTTGTGCTTGTCTTCTGTTCCGAAGGGGATAACATTCCTGACGCCTTCACACTGGTCAACCACCTTAATGACTGGCTCCGCATGCTGGATATTCCTGTAAGTGACAATTGAGAACTGCAGACATTCTGATTGGTTTGAAATCATGAGGGAATAGTTTTGCTTTTTAATCTCTTTGTCCATACGTCTGTCTATAAATATTTATTTCGTAAGTCGATTATCAGATCAGAATACATTTCACTATATATATATATATA
>JAODUG010062065.1:0-14364 GCA_027564795.1 Aphredoderus sayanus
TATTATTACTTTGAGTAAGGCTCAGGTGCGTTTGCATATATATATATATATATATATATATATAAGCTCTTTTCTTAATTTTTACTTCCCCGTGTCTTATGCGTTTGCATATATATATATATATATATATATATATATATATAAGCTCTTTTCTTAATTTTTACTTCCCCGTGTCTTAGACAGTAAATGCTTCACTGACATATCGTACCCTCTAACCTGCAGTATGAACAAGACTCCCAAACAGCTGTTTCTGGTTCACAGAGAGCATTGAACTCTTGTTACTTGACAGGCTAGCTTGATGGAAACTATATTGGTTGTGAAAGCTTTTCTGTCTGTTCAACCAAAGTAAAAAAAACAAAAACAAAACAGAAACACACACAATGTACAAAAGATTCACACACCTTTATCTATCGTGTGGTGAGACAATTGATGAGATAGATGACTTAGTACATAAGCTAGGCTGTTCAAAATTGTTATTAAATTGTTAATGTAGCCTTTCCATCTACCACATTTTCTTATTAATATTTAGATAAACCGCCATTAAGGATATTTTGTATGATTGCGTAATGTTTTACTTATCACTTTGTACAGTATGGCGGCTATACTCGATCAATAGAGGAAGCAAAACTGCTATTTACTTCATATTATAGAATATTTAAGCCAGATAATTAATCAGCAGTGTACTGCTTCTGGCATATTGAACTATGCGAGAGATATTGCTATCTGGCATGTTAAACTAAGGTATATTGCCCCCTGCTAATATATACTGAGTCATTGCGTGGTACAGAGAAGCACGATTGGCAGAGTAGGACCTGTAATGCTGGCAGCTGTGCTGCAACCCCAAGGTACTGTATAATGTAAACTTCTTTTTTCACTTCCATCATCCTGAATTTCAGAATACTTTCATGTCTTTATACTGCCTTCCTGTCTCTGTTCTGTAGTCAACAGAGCTTTGTCTGGGGCTTTTCTGCCAAATCTGGAAATGCAACACTAGTCTTTTTATCAGTGCTGCTTTCAGCACCCTCCGACCAATTCCTACATTATTAAAGTATAAGTGAGACGATATAGAAGAGAATTCCGTTGGCGCAAAGGCACTCTATATGCGTATAATACATACTGTATTAGTCCTGAAATTGTATTCTGCATTTTTTGCTCAATATAGTAGTTTGTATATGACACTACTATGGGTTGTAAATAGAGCTGTTCCTTTTAACGGTATGCTTCAGAGGTATGCCAGTCTGTTCATGCCAGGGTTATTTTCGATATGTTAAACAGTGAAAGCTTTTAAAAACACTCCTGTTGTTGTTCAGATATAAGTAGGTCCAACAAGAGCTGGCTGTAACTGGGGCTATGATATAAGCAAAGAGCCAGGCCCCTAGAGGTCTGGCTCTTTGCTTATATCATATTTGTGGAATAGGACGCTCATTCCAGCCAGAAATCTCTCCTAACTGCTCATTTTTCTATACAGTATAGGGTGAGGCATTGTGTTTGCCAAACAGTAATGGTGTATAGACTCTAGAGACTTATCAGGGCTACTTAAGTTAAATTATGTTTTTATTTTTTTCATCTTTCAGCAAATGAGAACTGAACTCCATATTTGCCAAGCATAGGTCTCATGGCTTGGTTTTAGCTAGCTGTGCAGATTCAGATTAATGTCTTTCTAAATCTGTGCACAATTTAAGAGACGGAAATGTATTTAAGCTTGACATTATGCTTCTATAGCAAACTGTAGCTCAAATACATTAAATGGAGAAGTAAAATAAAATGTACAATTACCGGTACTATACTAGGTAGTCGTATATGGTAGTGACTCTAGATACAAGATCCTCATATACAGTAGAGCAGAAGAGTCAAAGCACTGAACTTGAATAATAGGAGACCTGCTTGTTGCAGATGTCACATTTATGTTAGTTTCAAATTAAATTCCAGAGATCTCGAACTCTCTTTTGGGATTAAGCCTACACGTCACAAACTGGAATTTACATCTCTTTTATGGATTTGAGGAAATATTCTGTATTTCACATCAGTACAGTAGCATTAAATATACATATGTGTCGTGGCTACAGGTCTTCTAATGGAGAGAAGAGTTTCAAACCTTTACACCTTCGGTTTTTTAGAAGAGTTGAAAGGCATTCTCTTTGACACGTAGCGAATTTTATTTAGGAAATGTAAAATGTCCCGTGTTCAGTGGAGCTCCTATACCGGTGTGTGTTAAGGCCAGACATTTATGGGACAACACATTAGGCAACATGACTTGATAATCCCTACAACTACAGAGCCTAGCTGCTAATACTGTCTTATTTCTTGAAGTTTATTCTCTCAAGAACCTACATGTTACTCCATTTATACACAGTACAAATATAACCTGTAGCATAATGATGCCATATTGATGACAAGATTGTCTTCCATAGAAAATGCACTGAGAATATAATAGTTCAATCATCCTGCTCTTTTGTTTGCTTTGCTAAATCTTCCTGTGTTGTTGTCTTCGGGTAGCCTTGCGTGACCATCCTCATCTCGCAAGCTTCAATTTATTTTCGTTGCGAGAATCAGTCTGGAAAGGTCTGGGATCAAGGCGATTGTAGTTCGAGTAGCATCTGAACTGTCAAATAAGCGTCGTCGTTAGGTGTGATGACAGAGAAAGCAACTTGAAAATAACAATGATCCTACAAAGGTAAACGTAGATGATGCTATATGGTCAGTTTTATCTCAACTGAAGACTAAATCTTCATTGAAAATAGAACAACAGCATTGAAGACCTGTTTATATCTACTCCCAACTTGTTTCGGCGGTGGTTTAATTTCATACGTCATGTGGTTTGTTGGTCAGAGTGGTTGAAGTTACGGTGACAGACAAATGGTTTATCCAATAGAGTCACAAGATGTTTATGACAGAAACAGCCCTAAACAAACAGTTCCTATGGACGGCTTCCCAGATGGACTTGTGAAACAATCCATCTGGCATGTCAGGTTAGTTTTCGGGAGCCCAGCATATCCCAGTCCTTTTGAATTCATGCATGCTTGTCTGTCATGACAGGCATCAGTGGACGATGCCTGTCAGTGGATGGAATTGTACCCTTTACCATCTTTGTTCAGGTTTATACAGATTTAATTTGTTAGTACTTGATCCACTGTATTCTGTCAGAATTATGATTATAAACATTTAATACTCTTCACACCTGCCATCTTGTATTCACATCAGATTGAGAGTGCCATTTGAGATTGCATTCACACTTGGAATCAACATGACAGTCAATAGGCTCTCCTAACAATGACAGTATTGATGTACAGTTTTCCTCCATTTGCTTGGAAATCTGCTCACGTACAGTAACATTGGACAGTTGCGATTCAAACCTGCACAGTTTCCTCTGTACAGTCTTCACGCCACAGTTGCTCGGTACACAAATATCCTTTTTGTTCTTGTCTTGTTGGCTGTGTAAAGTGTTTTTTAGGTTTAATGGAGGGGGGGAAAAGCTGTGATTACGCTTAAATGCTGCTTGTGTTGTGTCATGCCTCTGACATTTGTGACACATGAATGACTGTGCAGTTGCTTACAATCTAGGCTACTTAACAGGGCATGTAACCATGCATTACAGATCACCTCTACTGTAGGTGCGTGTGGTGTGGGTACAAGTTCTGTACGTCCACACTTGTATACAGCTGTCTCATATCCTGAAACCCATTTTAATGCCATTTATGGTGACTCCCGTTAACATTTTACTTCATTCATTCACAAGGGGCTTTATCCATCTAGAGTGCACCTACAGAAACACTGAATAGTCTGCTATTACATCTGCTCGTCTTATTGCCGGTTGAAACCTTTTGATTCAGCGGCCTACACACATGCTTGCAGCGTAGCACTGGTGTCTAGACACTACGCCAAGTCCCTGGGTATGGTGCGGGCGTGTGGCATCAGCTGTGGCAAAGCTGCTGTTAAGATATCCTAGCCGCCATGTGGGCGCCTTCAATGTGGCCGTCCCTTTCAAAATCACTGCACCCTAGAATGCCTGCTGTTCCAGTTAAAGGTACAGTCACTCTAAAGAACGCATGCTAACTTAGAACTCTAAAGAACGCATGCTAACTTAGAACTCTAAAGAATGCATGCTAACTTAGAACTCTAAAGAACGCATGCTAACTTAGAACTCTAAAGAATGCATGCTAACTTAGAACTCTAAAGAACGCATGCTAACTTAGAACTCTAAAGAACGCATGCTAACTT
This sequence comes from Aphredoderus sayanus, assembly GCA_027564795.1. Taxonomy (NCBI): domain Eukaryota; kingdom Metazoa; phylum Chordata; class Actinopteri; order Percopsiformes; family Aphredoderidae; genus Aphredoderus; species Aphredoderus sayanus. The sequence goes on from JAODUG010062065.1 coordinate 4,219, forward strand.
AGAACTCTAAGGAAGGCATGCTTCTCCCTTCAGTGCTCCGCCCCACCACACATTGGAAACATTGAGTGGTGGTCGCCACTTTGTTTGTGTTCCTATTTATGGACCCAGGGCTGTGTAGAAGTACGCAGAGAATGGTTAGCTACTGGACTGCAATTACACATATTTTAATTTGTTTTAACCCTCCTGTTGTTCTTATTATATTGAATTATGCCACCAGAGGGTGTTATCTGATTGTGTATGATTTTGTGTGTTTTTTAATTGTCATTGCTGTGTGTATTCAATTTATTTCTTTATTCATTATTGATTTATTTATGTTTTGTTTTTGTTTTCTTTTGCCTTTTAACCCTCTTGTTGTCCTCGGGTTTCAAACTCACACCTTGTTGTGCCAGCATTACACATCATATGTCTGTCAGCTGTAGAATTAGGTTTAGGTTTAGCGCCTTCTATCTGCCACAAAGAGGTAGTGATTTGGGTAATTTTGAGCCGAAGGACATGACAAGGGTTAAAGAATAAAAGCATTGTTGGGATTCGTCACCAAGTTGTTGGTGTGTGCTGCTAAACCCTGCGTAACCCGGGCTCTCCCAGGGAACCTTAGCTTCAGCAGACATCTGCATAGAGGGGAGACGGCTTGCGGGAACAAAGGGCCTTTTCTGTTCTCTGTCACCAAGTCCTGTCCAGCCCTCCTTGGAAAGACAAACCCAGAGGCCTATTTCACATTCCTCCCTTGTTAGTGCTCTGTCAGCCCACTGGGGTAACTGGAGCTCGCATCCACTGGGACTGATGGGAGTGATAAGCTACCAGGGTGAAGGTTCTAGCAGGCCTCATCACATTTAGTTCCTTTTTAGTTATGACCGAGATAACATTTCAACACAACGGGAACTCAAGTGGGTTAAAGAAAGCTAATACCAGGGCAGGTCAGAGAGGGAACATAATGATCCTGTAGTGTATTTAGACGCTTATTAAAGCGTTTCCCATGGTTAATCATTAACGGCCCATTGAACTGCATTGGAAGCCCAATGAGATATTTCCTCAATACTAAAGCTGTGCTTTAGTATTGCTACACACCATAATAAATGACGGGGTAACAAAAGTTTATTCTAAAAGCCTGGATACAAACCTCAATTTCATTAGTCCCGCAAAAGATTAAGCTTTGTCCACAAACGTTCAAGATGCTTTGTGCTATAATGAGTGCATTGTAAAAATAATTGGCTTCTATACTTTATGTCAGATGTGACACCATCACAAAGGAAATTATCATCTTGCAGATTAGCAATTTAAGGTACGGCTAATTGGGATGTGTTTTGTTGCAGTGTGCTGATCACAATGGCTGACAAGGGAGAGTAAAAAGCTGCCAAATAGCTATTGTGACAGGGTTTTTTATTGTTGTTGGGGTTGTGTTTTTTTTATAGCTGTAATTTTGACAGAAGGGTATTTCTGTGCTATTATGATAGAAAATCGATGCATTCACGCTAGGAAGCTGCAGTCTTTTGTTGTTGGCCACTGAGAAACTCCTATGAAATACAGAGGGGAGGTGTGCTGTGCTCATTCATTTACCCTGCCTGATTTAGCCCGACCATGCTGGGGTTTAAACTGGCACCCTGCACACACCAACTGCTGAATCACCAAGCCTGGCATCTGCAGGTTGTCGACAGGAAACACAAGTCTTGGGGCAACGGTTATGGCTTTGACTGTTTGAGTTCTAAGTGTCGTAGTGTCCTGGAGTGTTAGCCCATGTGAATGTCTTACTTTTTAAAGGTACAGCAAGTTATTCTGTAGAAAACTTGTTGATATTTGAACTTGATTAAAACAAAACACACCATAGGGTGTTCCCTCAGAATATCTGTCTATACTATACATTATATACTTTTACTTTTTATACTATACATTATATACTTTTACTTTTTATAAAATACATTATATACTTTTACTTTTTATAAAATACATTATATACTTTTACTTTTTATCCTATACATTATATACTTTTACTTTTTATAAAATACATTATATACTTTTACTTTGTATACTATACATTATATACTTTTACTTTTTTTACTATACATTATATACTTTTACTTTGTATATTATACATGATATACTTTTACTTTGTATACTATACATTATATACTTTTACTTTTTATACTATACATTATATACCTTTTAATATATATTCTACTCTAGCCACCCCCTGACATTTCCCTGTGATTTCTTTCTGTGGGAAGAGAAGGGAGTGTCCTCCTGACCGGCACCTTGAACGCCACTGGGCAAAGCTATTTGTTGTGTTCTGTTGCTTGTAAGACCACCTCTGGTTCTGTTGCAGCATAATGTCTGTAACATGTTGGTGCATGCTTTAGACAGCCCTGTGGCTAATTCTACAACACCACCAAGCCCGGCTTACACACACAAATCCACTAACGCAGCACTTAGAAAGGCCTGGGAAAAATGTGTGTCTTCTGTGTGTCATTACGGTCTAACTTGGAGCAAATGTTTGTCCCCAGCAGTTTGTTTGCTTGACCCTAGCCAGACTACTCAGAGTGCGCTATGAAAAATCCATTGTGTTTATATGGCTGGGATGGCGCACAGCTGATTCCACTGCAGTGCCTGGGCCCTGAGCAGCAGCGAGGGGCTGGCTCTGCTCTCATATCCTGCCCACTGCCTCTCAAATATCCTGCACTGGCCCCGGTCCGATTCCACCTTGGCTGGGCTGCATGCCGCATGAGTCAAATCAGGCCAGACCATGACCATGAGAGAGAGAGAGAGAGAGAGAGGACACTCTCTTCTCACTCACTCTGTCTCTGTCTCCCTTCTCTCTCCCTTCTCCCTCTTCTCTCTCACTCTCTCTGTTTCTGTCTCTCTCTCACCCTCCTCCTCTCTCTCCTCGTGCCCTTGTCGCGTTGACGTGTTCACGGGAAATTGGACTTGGGGGATTCAGTGTCTGCCTCATTACATGACTGAATCGCTTGTATTCATCCGCCACCGTCCAACAGATCAGCTTTTTTTCTTCTTTTAAAAGCAAAACCCAAACTACAAATGTTCTCCATTAGCCCCCCCCCCCACACACACACACACACACACACCCCCCCCCTCACAGGCATTAAGCCAGAGGCTGATGTTGATAGTCATCTGGTGCTGCAGCTGTGGGCGTGCTGCCCACAAGATGGCCACGTCGGTCCCCAGGCATGGTGAGGCAGGGCTGGGGGTAAGGGGGGGGGGATGCAGTCGCCTCGGAGGCCCGGAGGAAATGCGTTTGGACGAGACCACCTGTCGCTGTGAAATAGCCAATTAAAACGGCACAATGGCGTCTCCAATTAGATTGGCACGGCCCGCGTTGCAGACAGCGGCCTGCCATTGTGCCCGCGTCAAACGCATCCCCCACCCCCCTTCCCCTCCCCCCCCCACCCCGAGGACCCACTGTTGACGGACGGTTCTTAGCTTTGCTGCAAGGAACATGTGTGGAGACTCAGCAACACGCACACTGTTAATGTCAGTGGACCATCATTTTATATCACACCTTTGCTCTAATGTACTGTACTGGCCACACACACACACACACGTGCACACAGTCCTGACAGTCAATGTCAGTGTGTGTTGTGAAACTAACACACACACACTGCCATTCCACAGAATGCTGTATCATAAAACTGATTTGCCAACTGTAACTGAAATTGATATTGTTCCACTCTCCATCGTAGCGCAGGTTTTTATTGGCTGATTTTATGGGCCCTACGCTTTTCTAGCAGCTTGCATCAAGGGAACATGTACAGTAGTAGAGATGGGTCCACTATCACATGGGGAGGTTATGTGTGTCACTGTCTGCAGTGCTAAACGGCCTTGGTTTATAACCCCCCCCCCCCCCCAAGTACCGTTGCTTTGTGTCCTTGCTTTACACTTGAAGAATGTTAGCAAGTCTTTCACCACGAAGGCTTCTTCTGCAGTTCCTTACACATGAGTATCATTCCAATGTAATTTAGTCATTTTTTTCTTTCTTTTTTTTTTCTTTTTCTGCCAAACAAGCTGGACGTCATGGACGGACACCGATTACAACTAAAGTAATTCAGTAAATGTTATTACCTGAGTGCGCATTTACCATCAGCAAGTCACTCAGCTTTAGTTCCCTAACTATAGACAACTTTTCCTTTTTTATAATATCTGTGAATAAAAGGGAACACACAGTGAGCCTGGCAACTCCTTTGTGTTAGCTAGCCCATTTCTGTGCATGTGCGAGCTTCTGGGCCTGTTTGTTTAACAGCCTGTTTGTTTAAGCTCTGCGGTCCTGCAGGATAATGGCATCACTTCTCTAATGTAATCAGTCCACAAACCCTCCATACCATACAGGGGCAGGCAGCGTTCATTGGGTTGGCATTCATCTACACTTAAGATGGCTATATCCCCCTCCATAAAAATACTGTTTGGGCTTGATAATACTGTTTGTCTTGCCTTGCTTTGATAATTGTGCCTTTATTTATCAGCGCAGGCTATGGGATAGATAATGGAGCAGTGGAGCGATAAAATACACAAGCTCTTCGGCGTGTCATTGTAGTGAGCTTGAGAAATGAGGTCTCCGGGGTGCAAAGATAAAGACGAGGGACTTTTTCAAAATACTTGAATAATGAAGAAACGGCACCGGGGCTCTGAGCTCGCAGCGGGCATTTGGCTTGACACTCGTAATGTACTCCGAAATCTCGTATTTGGCCACACGGCGGCGCCATCTGATTGTGTATGATTTGTGTGTTTTTCTATTGTCATTGCTGTGTGTATTTATTTATTTATTTATTTATTATTTATTTATGTATTTGTGTGTTTTTTGTGCCTTTTAACCCTCCTGTTGTCCTCGGGTTTCAAACACACACCTTGTTGTACCAGCAGTGCACATCATGTGTGTGTGTAAGCTGTACAATTAGGTTTAGCGCCCTCTATCTGCTACAAAGAGCTAGTGATTTGGGGCATTCTCACCCAGAGGACATCACGAGGGTTATAGCATTAGGCCTATACCTTAACCTGCGGTGGAGGGGATGCTTGGGACTCCAGGCAATATATAACTCTTGATGCGTCTCGGCCTCTGCGCCGTTAACAAGCCCCTTCCACTTGATTAGCCTGCTGCTGGGAGTAATGGCGGGGAAACATCGCGCTAATGAGTCAGAAGCTGCAGAAGGTCAGGTGCTATAATCGGAGGGGCGGGGTGCTAATAAGGGTAACATGCTGAGCTGGTGGCTGGCATGGCCTGGCGTGGCTTGTGTCTGCAAACCAGAGTGCTACGACAGTATGGTGGTTCTGTCCGATGCTTTAGAGATCATGGATGTTTAGGGGAGGGGCATTTTCACTATTTTACAGTGGTCTACTAGTAAAGACCATTAGACAAGTTGATGGGCCGGACATCATCGGCGAATTAGACGTACACGTACCGTTGTGAGCGTGGTTTATTCGCTTGAATGGTAAAAGTGACTGTTTACATATTACGTACTGTAGTATAATAAACTGCAAATGCTGGCAACATGGTAGATACGAGGCTGTTAAATAAACTGGACATTCATCACATGAGTGGCTTTTAACTAAATATTCGTAAAGAGTTCGTACGTTTATAATAAACGCCTTGGTTGTATTGTTGTTTGTGTCGACGCGCCCAGAGACTGCAAATGGAAATGAGCGGGTAGCTAAATCTGGTACAGTGCACCTCTTCTCTGTGCGGGGATTAATGTTCTATCCCTGACAAATGTAATCAACTAAATAAACTTGACTAAAGCCTTTTCTACCATGAAAAACAAGCATGTTCATGTGAAAGTCTTATTCGGAGCCTGTTGGCCACCTGTCCATCGGTGGAAAATGCCACCACAGCATTGGATTTTTGTCTGGTGAAATACAATGCTTGTTCAGAAAGAGGTCTGTTTAGCTTTGATATCTCTCTAGAGTGTGTAGTCCTGTTCAAGAATAGAGCCGATTGCCGAAAGGCTCGATGTCAAAGCGGTTTCATCCACTTCGTTTTTGATGGTGTGGTGCTTCAGTAACAGTACGTTTTTCCATGAATACAAAGACTCATTGCGGATATGCTTACCTGTCCAGGTTCCAGAGCAATTTATATAGGAAGTCTAACATAAACCTCTTCTCTAATGTTTTGCTGCTGTACAGAATACATTCCTGTTAAAAATCAATCAGTTGCTTCTTCGCCAATTTAAAAAAACTCATGTTTTCAACTGAACACATAAAATAATGCATGATTCTGTCATCCACCTCCACCCACCATTCTAGAAGAGAAAACCCTAAATCTAGGATTTGATCATGTACATGGAGTTTTGAATGTCACTGGTTCCTCCAACCTGCAAAACTACTGAAAAATGTATAGGCTTAAACAGAAGCTGAATTATAAAAAGTATGCTACTAGTATTTTTAACAAAAAACCCTGCAGTACCTCTATCCGCCACTATGGGCACTCGTGCAGCAAATGCTGCGCTCCCCTCAAGGCCACTGAGCTGGATTAGCCGTCGAAGGACAAGGGCAAAAGGTGCTGGTGCAAATTCCTCAGACTCTTACCCACACAATGAAGGCACTCCAGTTTCAGGGACACCTTGTGGAATCACTACAAAAACAGAAAAGCCTTTTGTGTTCATTATTAGAGCATTGGTATGCGAGAGCTGTTTCAATATATAAATATAAAAAGAAAATATATATATAAGGTCAGTGTTTAGGATTAACTCTGAAACCACAGAGGTTACCTGAATGAACTCCCTAATGTCAGCTAAAGATGTGGTGTGCTGCTCAATAATAAGTATAAAACCTTGGCATATTGATCCAGATATCACAGAGCTTTGTTCAGAGAAGCAGAGACACGCATCTCATTGATTGTCTTTTATTGACATTTCTTTTTTATATAGCTGTTCACTTTGGGTTGTAGTTGTATTATGTTTGTATTTGTTCTTAATTAATAAATAAATAAATATATAAAAACAGGAACAGTACAAGAAAGTCTTGTATCATTTGTTTTACGAATGTGTGGGGGTACACAGGTAGCTTGAGCTATGTGGTGGTAACTGAGAACCACCTCTGCAGAGCAAACGCTACACATGACCGCCCATTCAAGGGGCTACACATTCAGTGCCCCAGCTTCTGGTGCAAAGGCTGAACCTTCCACACCCGCCAGCTCACATTCGCTCAGGACTTCCATTGATGACGAACTGCTGTCCGCTTTGATTGGCAGCGCGCCCGTTCTGTGGTGTATGGCAACACAAGGTCGCGCTATGGAAAAGCAAAGGGGGTTACACAGTCGGTTTCTGCGCTAGGGTTCAGGTGTTGCTTTCCACTGCTCTTAGGCCCGCTCCTGTCTGATTCTGTGTATTGCCGTACCCTGGGGAGTAGGCTTGTGGCTGCATTCCAGAGCAGCCCTCTCAAATCGGGCTTTCTGGGGGCTTGCAATCAGTTGCAAATGGAAGCTCTGGCTTTTCTGATGCGCCCTTCATTAGAAGGCAACAACACAGACACTGCCTTCTTGACCGTGGTTGAGCCGCTGCCAACTGTGGCCTGAGCAGCTGTCCTGCTGTTTACACATGGAGCCTCCAGTGATTTGAGGAACATTAGGTTTGTAAAGCTTCAGCAGGTTCGCAGTAAACACGCACTCAATGAAGCGAACTACTCTGTATTAGGGCATTTGCCTAGCTCCATGCCTTCAATGTTATAATTTATGGGATAAACCAAAACCTCTGCTAGGCTGAATCTAAACATTATATTCCTGCTGTTGTGCTAACAATGGACAATTAATTAAATGTCTGGCTGGAAGCAAATATTTTCTTCTTCTCATGCTTTCAGTTGGGACTAAAATGTACTGATGAGAGTTTGGAAGCGTGTGGTGAATATTGGCCTATCACAGTAGGTGGTACTGTACATGTTTAACCCTCCCACTGTAATGCACCACCAGCAGAGGGAGCCGACTGCGGAATGTCATATGGTTGGCACCCTCTACTGGCACAAAACAATAGTGCATCGGGTCATTTTGACCCATAGGATGGTTAAGGTTAATTCGTAGTAGCCTACCTTACATAGGTCTTGGTTATTAACCCAAATCTTAAGCCATAATGACGCCCTTATTATATTTGACTCACGGCTAGTCTTGCAGGGTGATTCTGAGACACAGTGCTGGCTAACTGGGTCAAGACCCGCCTACTTGACAGTGTAGGTTTTTTGATTGACGTGCACGACGACTAACTACATAACTCAGTGGCTAAGTCACATGTTAAACTTGAGCTGAGAATTTGTTGGAAACTACATGACTCAGGCTGTTGCAAGTCCTGTAAGTGTTAATAAAGTAGACTACTACTACGGTTACTGCTTACTACAATAAATGGAGAACGCATTGCTGATGGACGGAAGAGGCTGTTTCTATGGCAAGGCTTAATAGTATACAGTACATTAAAGAAGTTGGCTCTTGTGAAGTTAACTTTATATCTGTGGGCAATGTAGATTCATGCTGTAATATTTATGTCTCATCACTGGTCTTTTAATGTATTTTTTTTTTATCTACCCATGTTATTATCTGTCATTCATATCTAAAGCGTGTTTCTTCTATATATATCTATCAATCCACATTTCATCTTAATAGGTAGCTGATGGGAAACATACAGTAGGTATGGAAAGTTTTCAGACCCCTTACATTTTTCACTCTTTGTTAAATTGCAGCTATTTTCTAAAAATCAAAGAAGTTCATTTTATTTCTCATTAATGTACACTCAGAACCCCATCTTGACAGAAAAAAACATAAATGTAGAAATTATTGCAAATTTATTAAAAGAGAGAAACTGAAATATCACATGGTCATAAGTGAAAATGGCTGCAATGTAACAGAGTGAAAAGGTTAAGGGGTCTGAATACTTTCCGTACCCACTGTACCTGAAAAGATTCATCCCTGGGAATGAAATAAACAGGCTAGGTTTCAGGTAATATATCTTTAGTCAAAGGTCATTGCACATTACATTTATGCAGAGGTGCTTCTCACCGGGTAGGCGAGTGTTTTCAGTTTGTCTGGTAGTTAATGCTATTATGTCTTACCATTTAAAGGAAGTGGTCCATGATTTGAAACTGGCTGTTCTAACCGGTTCTAACCCATCTCCTCTCTCCCTCTTCCCCTGCATCCTCTCTCTCTCCATCTCTCCTGTGTTTCTCTGTCATCTCTCTCTCTCCCCCTCTCTCTCCCCCTCCCCTCTCCCCCCCCTCCCCCCGCCTCTGCAGATGCAGCAGCTGTTCTACGAGAACTACGAGCCCAACAAGAAGGGCTACATCCGGGACCTGCACAACAGCAAGATCCACCGGGCCATCACGCTGCACCCAAACAAGAACCCACCCTACCAGTACCGGCTGCACAGCTACATGCTCAGCCGCAAGATCGCCGAGCTGCGCCACCGCACCGTGCAGCTGCACCGCGAGATCGTCCAGATGGCGCGCTACGGCGCCGCCGAGCCCAGCCGCGAGGACCTGCAGCTGGGCATGCCGCCCTCCTTCATGCGCTTCCACCCGCAGCAGAGGGACGAGGTGCTGGAGTGGGAGTTCCTCACCGGGAAGTACCTGTTCTCCGCCGCCGAGGGGCAGCCGCCACGCCGCGGCATGGACGCCTCCCAGAGGCAGGCGCTGGACGACATAGTGATGCAGGTGGTTAACGGTCTCTTATGTTTCAGTTGTATTACAGTTGTCTTTTAGTTCTATTTCTAGTTGTTTTACTTGTGGACAACATTGTAATGCTTTGGGTTTTAGATGGGTTTCAGAAACCTTCAGTTGGGATTTAGTTGTTTTTAGGCTTTAACTCTAGTTGTTACAGTTGTAAATAGTTGTTTTAGTTTTTTCAGTTGGTTTTTAGTTGTGTTTTTAGTTGGGTTTAAGTTGTTTCATTTGTGTTTCAGAAACCTTCAGTTGGGATTTAGTTGTTTTAATTGTTTCAGTTGTTTTAGGCTAGTTATTTCAGTTGTACTTTGTTGGGTTTAATTTGTTTCAGGTGAGTTTTAGTTGGGTAGTTAGTTGGGTTTCAGTTGTTTTAGTTGGGTTTCAGTTGGATTTTAGTTGGGTTTTAGCTGGGTTTAAGTTGTTTTAGTTGGGTTTAAGTTGTTTTAGTTGGGTTTAAGTTGTTTTAGTTGGGTTTTAGTTGGGCTTTAGTTGGGTTTTAGCTGGGTTTAAGTT
>JAODUG010062086.1:13819-35358 GCA_027564795.1 Aphredoderus sayanus
TGGACACAATGTTAGCTAGGGATAGGGTTGGAGTTGTGGACAATGTGTTAACTAGGATTGGGGGTGTGGACACAGTGGTTGTGGGTGTGGACACAGTGGTAGCTATAGTTGTGGTGTGGATACATTGTTTGTTAGGGTTGGGGTTGTGGTGTGGGCACAGTGTAAGCTAGGGTTGGGGTTATGGGTGTGGACACAGGGATATGTTTAAGGGTGTGGACATGTTTGCGAGGGTTAGGGTTGTGCACACAGTGTTAGCTAAGGTTGGGGTGTGTGGACACACTTAGCTATGGTTGGGGTTGGGGCTATGGAAACACTGTTTGATGCTGGCAACCCTCCTGTGAGTAAATTACTGTAAGGGTAATTATAACGGGAAATTACTGTATAGGCCCATAATACATTATAGTAAAGATGGATGTTTTTCCTTGCCTGGGGGGAGGAGCAGGTTAACCCTACTGTCGCCTTGGGGTCAAAGTGAGCTCAAAAGACTTCCTCTCTAACCTTGTTTCCTAACCCTAGCTCTAGGGAGACAACTTTAAAATGACTCAGGCTATAGTTTCAAGGTGCTTGAACTCCATCTCTCTTCTGTTGAAACAATGAGGATATATATAATGAAGACCATTTATTATTATGTAGACCTGTGGAATGACGCCTGCTTGAGTCAAAATATGTTGAACTCAACCCCAAACAAAATAAAAAATGTCTTCCAACATCTTGTTTTTCTGCCAAGCAGCCCTGTCTGATACTGGGGGTGTTGCTTGATAATTTTGTATTGCCTTACCACGCTTCCTGCATTAGATTGAATGCCTTTCTATTTCTGTAACCTTGTCAACACTTTACGTGAAAAAGTATTAATATCTCGGACCATTAGGCTACTCACCAGATTTCTTTATATGCTCCGATTTTACGAGTCGAAGATAAATATGTGTTGTGGAAGAAATTTGAGGGGGAGAGAAGATAAATAAATCGATGCCGTAATGCCAAATAAGAAGATCGAGTTTTGAAAAATGATTATGCTCTCAACTATCCGGTCGTGCTCTGTCCACCCAACAGATGGCAGTATTGGCGAAGAATTGGATTAAACTCAATTTTAGTTTGAACTCCCATGCGTTCCCACAGTCACAATAACCTATACTTCCACCCCTATGGCCCCTGGTCTCAAACCGTGCTCTAGCCCACCCCGGCCAGTTCTACTGTAATTCAAATATAAAATTTAGTGTTTACAGTATGTTGTTGGTTGAGTCTACATAAGTAGCCTTAACGACAAACTAATTGTTGACCACTACACCTTTGGCAGATGTGCACCCACCACCCTTCCCATCCTGTCACAGACTTAATTGGATTTGAATTAAAAAGGTAATTTCAAAGATTTTATTGAATTACCAACATTTGGCCAGGTAAAGTTCTATATCTAGGTCTATACCATTGATATTTGGACAGTGTTAGTCTACTGTAGTCAAAAAATATTAAACCGAATGAGGTCAATTATTATTAGACTAGTCGACGAGTCATAAATTAAATAGTATGTTCTAAATTATAAATTTTCTTTGAGGGAGGATGACCTGGGGCTTCTGTATCTTTAATATCGTGTAGAGTCGAATGGGAGAGGCTGCGCGCTCATGTTCTCTCCTCTTGCTGCGCGGCTGCGTGAACGCGCAGACTAGCACACACTCGGTAGAGACAGGAAAAGAGCCAGCGGACTGCAAAGCATCTCACCACGAGAAAAATGTTTTTCCCACCGCACACCACCCTTGCCGTCGTGGTATTCAAAAATAATTTAAAAGGATCCACAACTTAAGCGGACAATATTTTTTTACATTAAACTTTGGAAGATATCCAAGTGCAAGAAAACACTTTGTAGTCTACAGCTCACCGTTGAAGTTGAAAGTTAACCAGGTAAGGCGATAATTAATGAATAGGGCCTGTGTTATTTTTTCAGACGTCAGTAGCTATGGACCCTACCTTACAGATTAACTTATATAGACTAGTCCATATCACCATATCACATATCACCATATTGTTTTAGGATGATCAAACTCGCATTATTTTAATATTCTACAGAAGGAAAAAGTTGTGCCAGTTGCTTATAGCCAACACCCCTGCCTGCTAAAGTGAAATGTCTTGGATTTACCGACAAACTAATTTCAGCACCAAGGACAGTGTCAGCGCTTCAAGCCGTTAATCGAAAAGCGCGCTATCCTTATCTATAACCAATTTGCTGTGCTTCGCCTGTAACATCAGACTACTTTAAACCCAAATGTGGCTGAGAGTGAACCAGCCTTATAAAACTATAAAACTTTACAAAATGACATTCGTTTTTAGTGTAGTTTAGTTAGCTAGACCCCTTATAATCCATCACGTGCACCAATGAGTCGAACGTCTCATTTTCTTTTGAAAATTCTTATTCATAACAATTGGATGCATCTTTTGGACCGCGATGTTATCTCTTACATTTAAAATTGGTATGCCAACAGTAAAACAGTAGGTGTAGGTTGGTGATTGAACACCGCGAATCGGCGCATTAATCTCTATGGCTCTCCCACTCTGCTGTATGTTACATGTTACTACATTCTATAACTGCCCATGTAGTAACTATCAATTTGATGTTTGCAGGTACCGAGAATGGCGATCAGATTCCTACAGCTCTTTGCCCTGTGGACTACTGTGATTTGCATCGTGCAGTGTTGTCCAGAGAAATGCAGCTGTCAGGACAAATACCCTCTTCAGTATACTGATTGTGCTTACAAAGGCCTGCTTGCGGTACCAACGGGTTTGTTTTCTAACGTGACCACCCTTGGTCTTTCTGCCAACAAGATCACAGTTCTAAAAGCCAAAAGCTTTATTAATGTTACTGAGGTGACTTCTCTCTGGCTGGGCCACAACCAGATAGTTACCATAGAGAGAGACACATTTGCCCCACTGATGCAGCTACGCAACCTCGATGTGAGTAACAACAAAATCATACATTTTCCCTGGGAGGATCTGCGCAACCTCACAGCCCTACAGATGCTAAAAATGAATAATAACGAAATGGTTAGCCTTTCCAAGGATGCCTTTTCCACTCTGAGCGATCTGAAGTCATTGCGTATCAACAACAATAAATTTACCACCATAGCTGAGGGAACATTTGCTGCCCTCCTTTTGATGTCCCACCTTCATATCTATTCCAATCCGTTCACTTGCTCCTGCAACCTGGAGTGGTTGAGAGACTGGATCACAACCACCCAGATTTCTGTCTCTGAGTCCGATAGTATCGTGTGTGACTCCCCCGAACACCTGAAAGGTACGAAGGTCAAAAGTATGCCCAAACTGGACTGTTATCCTCCTGCTGTCACTATAACCTACCAGCCAAACATCCAGAACACTGAGCTCTATGAGGGACTTATGGTCATCTTAAACTGTGAGACACAAGGGCGCCCCAAACCAGAGGTCAGCTGGGAGGTTAATGCAGGAAATCAAAGGCTTCTTTTCAGCTTATCCTCTGATGGTGAGCAAAACAATTTACCCATCAATGACAAGAAAAACAATGGCCAATTCCTCATCTTTCAAAATGGAACCCTGATCATCCCGCGTATGAGCAAACGAGAAGATGGAAATTATACCTGCTTTGCAGCCAACGAGCTAGGCAAGGCAGAGGGCAGCGTTGCAGTGGCCCTCGCTGGCACACAAAAGCATGCCACCAACTCAATGATAGACTCCATAGTGGACAAGAGCATTCCGTCTGTTAACAAGCCTGTGGAGCCCAAGTCATCCAAAAACAACATCATCAACTGGCCCAAGTCAGGGGAAAAGCCCAACAGCCTTCCCATGGGCCCGTCAGACAAACAAGATGCCACGGTCCATGACATTTCACATGGCCGGTCATTTGCTGGCAAGTGTGGTGTAAGTGATGGAAGCGAATATATCTCCAACCATGCCTTTAATCTGAGTTTGGAAGATCTCAAGCAATACACATTTGATTTTGGTGTCATGGCGCTGGATGTGTCTGAGACAGAGGCCAAAGTCCAGTTTAATCCCTTTCAACTTCCCAGCAGCAAATCAAACTTGCATCTCAACCACGCAGAAAACCTGGAAACAGTGAATAAGGAGCCATTTAGTTTATTCAAATCCACAGCTAAAAACACTGCTCTGGACATGCTCTATGTTTGTGTAAATAGAGGCAATGGACACTCTATGGTTCAGTGGTCCAAGATAGAGGACGGTGTTAATGCCTACAGGTTCCATGGTTTAGAGCCTGGTACAAATTACACCCTATGTCTCACCTATGGGGGGCAGGACTGCCAAGTTCAAGTTGTCTTCACAACCAGAAAAAAAATCCCCTCGCTGCTGATCATTGTTATCGTCAGCACTTTCCTTCTGGCCTTGGCCACTGTTCCATTGTTGGGCGCCACCTGCTGTCATTTGTTATACAAGTATCAAGGTAAGACGTACAAACTGATTATGAAGGCCCAGAATCCGGATCAGATGGAAAAACAAATGGCCTGCGATTTCGATCATAGAGCGTCCTATGCGGGGTCTGAGAAAAATTTCAGTCCCAGCGAGGGAGAGGCAGAGGTCGAGGGCGAAGACGGAGAGGGAGAGGCGGAGGGAAGCGTGGTTACCGAATCCATCCCCGGCTCCTCATCTAAAACTAACCCGGAGGAGTTTGAAGTGGGCTCCGAATATAGCGACAGGTTACCGTTGGGGGCGGAGGCGGTGAACATCTCTGAGGAAATCAACGGCAACTACAAGCAGCCAAGTCGCTGAAGCATACGGTGAAGTGCATATGTAAAATAGTTCATGTTAACTAGCCTACATTTAAATCACCTATCATAAACTCAAGTGAAATGTCAGTAGTAAAAAGGTGAATAGTTTATTTTACCTCAAAGAACAGACATTCTGATAGCCTACGTTTTAAATCAGGTGCAACTCCTCAACATGCGTTTACAATGCAAGCACAGACTTCTACAATTTATGAAACCTCGGAACTGAGAGGACAGCATTGAACTGTCGCCTTTATAGAACGGGTAGGCTGCGATATAGCCTAGATATCGGTTTCAGCAGGGTTCAGTGTTGGACAGCGCAGTGTGCTGCGCGTTATTGTTTAGTTCAATTCTGAGATTAGAGGAAACGGCATGTGTAGCTTGGGGAATTCCATGTATTTACACAATGTTTTTAAATGTTAAGTGGGCTTTTAAGATGTGTGACATTAACCTCTTTCTCAACGGGTGCTTGCTTTATCGCTCTTGAAAATGTTTCTAAACGTGTTCCGTCTCTTCCAGACTTGTCCGTGTCACGTAGGCTTTGTGTGTTTTTATTAGAGTAGTATAGGACTTTAGGTATTATTGTCGATCTGTGATGTTAGCCACGTGATTTTAAATAACTCTTTTTTTAAATAAAAAAAGTAAATAATTCGTTATCAGACGCAAGCGTGCGGCTGACGCCTTCACTGTCTTGTAGGCTAATTTTACGCATAGTGAGTTTTTGTGAACCGTTGGAAAAAAAATAAAATCAGTGATCTTTTAAAATTTTTGATATTATTTTATGTACGTGAAATCAATAAAAACATATAAAAAAATATTTACGTGGATTTCTTACTGACCACAAACGGCAAGGCAAACATACAGACATTTACAGAAATATGTTTCTAAAATTAATATATTCGTTTGAATATAAATTCTTTACGGTGTGATTAACTCTCTTTATTTAAAATGTTTTCAAATGAAAAGCAGGCGAAATATAAACTTTTCCTTTTACTTTCATTTTCATTATATCAGTCTTATTTATTGCGATTTAGGTTATATGCTGCTGACGAGTGAACATAAGCCATCCATTAAAATAAATATTATTCGTAAAGATGCGTAGGCTACTGCTGTCACACAAATTCAGTTAGACCTCTACCACATGTCTCAGGTAGAGCGATAACGCTAAAGAACTCATATTGTACCCCATATTGTTGTCGAGTATTTTTAAAGCACAATTATGGCCACAGACAGAGAAAAGGTACAACAGTTTTCATGTGTTTGGTATATTATTCCACATGTTTCATGTCTGCAAATTACACAGAATAGGGGTAAACATTTTTTAAAGTGAAAATGATTTACTCACAAATATATAACTCATATTCATAAATAGACACATTTCTATACCCCTTTGTTAAAACAAATATAAGGGTCACCCTCATCACATCTGTCTTACAAAAAACACATACATAACTAAAACAAATTAGTATTGCTTTTATAATTATATTATATCATGTTATAAATGACATGCACAAATGCGAGGATAATGGCGCGTCCCTCTTGACGCAATGCTCAGATGAGAGTCCAGTGCCACACTACAGTAGAATTCTTGCTAAGTGACTGCTCATCAGACAATAAACAGAGGAACAGAGAGAGGGCAAACTGGACACAAATCTCTAGAGAAACAGGAAACAGTATTTGGCATCCACCTGTAAGTGCACTTATTTCAGTAAGGTATATGGACAAAGGATGTACGATTTGCCCAGTATATATGAACCAGGAGAACCTTTGCGCAGGATGACATGATGTGAGGGTTGGAGGGGAAGGGATGGGGGGTGTGGGGGGGGGGGGGTGATTTCCGTCGCTGGCTGCAGTCTGTCCTTCTGTGGTCCCTGCCTCCTTTTTGCTCCCCTCCTTGGTGGGGCGGTTGAGGCTTCCATTGAAAAAGCTTTCTGTGGTCGGTTGCTTGAAGTGCTTCCTGGTGCCGACCAGGGAAGGGTTGTTGACCAGTGTGTAGATGAGCTGCCAGTGCTTGCGAACCCTCTTGGCGCTGGACAGTGTGTGCCGCTTCTTCTCCGGTGGGACCAGCTGGATGCCTATAAGAACATTCGGACAATGTGACAAACAAATTCCACCATTAGTCAGAACTAATGTCAACATCTCATCTACATTTTCCACTAGAATATTTGTATTTGGAATATTGACATAGTGGAGTGGAACATGCATGCAAACGTCGTCTAGACACATACAGTAGCAGGCACTTCTTTGCACATATCCGAGTCAGTCTGGAATGGACTGTAACAAAATCCCTATTGAAATGCAATGTTTGATGAATGGTCACCTGGGACCTCCTACAAACTAGAGAAAGAGTAATAATAGAAGGCAATCATATTATAATCTTGGGAGCGTATGGTTTCAGCATATTGAGTATGAGCCCTTTGGGCCACATAAATGTAAAACAGTCAATTAGATCAGCTCATCTGTGTAATCAGCTACTCCAGGCCTAATCGTCAGAGAACAATAGATTATTCCTGATAATGCCACCCCATTACTTATTTTCTCAATTAGCAAAAATACAGCAGAATGAGTTGGACTCATTATTACCAATGCCAAGGCAACACCTCAACACGTTTACTTCATAAAATATGAAGATATACTGTATATTCTTTAGGTTAATCGCAAATGTACTGCATGAGGTATATGAACGTGGGGTAACACCATAAGACTGTATCATCCATTTATGAAAGATGTGATTGAGGCCAGCACCAGGTATGTAAATTATTCCACAACGAGACTCAATTTGCTCTGACAAATTAAATCACCACCACGAGCTTTCCGTACGTGCAAGACAATGTTATGATCTAATTATGCTTCTCGCAGTGTCTGTCGCAGTTAGCCCCTGAATTCTTTATATCAGACAATGTTAAAGCTGCCACACTAATCTCCTTGCTCTGCTGAGCCTATACCTTCATATTGATTGACAGATACAGTATATACATATGTTAAACAGGTGGAATCTGCAGCGTTGTCTGACAATAAGTAGAGGACGCACATCACCCTTTATGCTACAATAGAAGTGGTCTGGTCATGGGTCACACACGGAAAGAGAAAAATATATACAGTAGTATTATTGATTTATAATATATTTTAAATACTGAATTATTTCCCCAGCAGGAAACATCATATAAAATAAATGCATTCAATTTAAATAAATGCATTGCCCGCGTGGGTATACTGTGCCTTAGAGCTACACACCTTCCTCTGCGTCCCGGGCTTTCTGGCCATCGTGGCCCTGCTGGCCAACGCCCTGGATCAGCAGCCCGCAGAAGGCCTTCATCACAGGGTGAGACTGGCTCACCTCGATCTTCAGATAATGAGCGTAGCAGCGGTAGGCTGCGGAGAGACAGCGGGGGGGTTACCCTGACTGGGGAGAAGCAATAAACACGTAGGATTGCACCCGCGTTTGGCTTGGTGACAATCACGAATAATGGCCATGCAATCACTGTTGTTCTATGAACACAGCAGATGTCCCATGGCCACTGCCATTTCCACAGAGACTGATATGCTATTAGGCATTTATCAAGCATTAGATAAAGCGGCTCGAAAGCCATTATAGAAAATGCTTCTTTATATATTATGCACTTACGAATCCATGAAAAAAAATGGAACTAAAACGGCAAGACACCTTGCATCTAATACCAATTAATATTCGACGATCATAGGAATATACTTTTCATTATCACCTTAGAGTGTAATCTAACACATACAAATATAGGACAAACATTAAACTCAGGCTGCAGCAGTGGCTGACCTGGGTCGAATGCCTCCACGTTGCGGTTCAGAAGGCTGATGTCCGTTCGGCCCAGATGGACAATGTTAAACAGGGCTGTGATGACCATGCGCCACAGTGCCAGCAGAACCCCGATCAGGACGTTGACCAGAAACATCAGGTATGTCAGCAGGAACAGAGCGCCTCTGCACAACAGCTCACATAATGTAAACCACACACAGTAATTCAATGCAGACCAAGTGTACGAGCGCCTTTGTATGGATAACGTGTAGCTTTACCTATTGTCAAGGTCTCGTGTGCCTGCCGTCTTCTTAATGAAGCAAAACTGGGCAGAGGCATGCTGAATCAAAGCAGCCAAAAGAAGCATCAACCAGAAAGGCCTGAAAGGACAAATAAAAGACGGTACAGCACGTGTAAGACAGAATACAATGACAGCGAATGCATTTCGTTTTGATAATTGCATTCGAACGTTGTTGTTTCCTGTCAGGTCTTTGTCCACAGTATTAGCAGAGGAAGGGTGTAATGTGAGAACACTCACCACATGCCGCCAAGGGTTATGAAGAGCATGAGATTCTCTCCACGTAAGATGGGCATGATGACGAGGAAGACGGCAATCAATAGGCAGAGGAAGAACACCATGGTTTGGACTATCATGCCTGGAGGAGTGGGAGCACAGCCTCATGGACATGACAAGCATAGTTTGTTCACTCTTAACAAGGTTATATCAAAAGCAGCTGTGGACACAGTAAGGAATGTATTTTTTAAGACCCCCTATAATAAAAAATGTTGTCTCCTCTTGGAGGCATTAGACTTTACCTACAGTATTCTACAGATGAGTTGTGTCTGCAATTTGGCGGAATGTACTATTTGGGACGTCAGAATAACAATAACCTATCATGATCCAACATGCAAACTAGTAGTGATTTTGACACTAAAACATTAAGCTACAAGGTGTAGTGTGGCAACGATGCTATTATAGGCTGAAATAGTATAGGCTGAATATAATTCAATATTTAAAGTGAAATGGTTGGATCTTTAGTCTCCGAGTCTGACTGAGGCTCAAATGTGTACAGTTGTATTTCTCCAGTATCGCCACTTTCCATTAAAAATGAATGCACAATGTTTTTGGCTGGCATATGTGTGAGAAGGAGTGGGGGGCAGCAGCCAGAAAGCATGGGGCATTCCAAACGGGCATGTGTGGAGATGTTGCATATCGATTTATTTAATGATACATTTAACTTGTATTGGTAGAAAAAAACTATTTAAACTAAATATTACACACACACACCTTATAATTCATGTGCTGGGGATGTTTGACAGAATATTTGTACAATACTGTATGTAATGCAGTATTGCTGTTCATGTATGTAGAGCTATGCACTGTATGTCAGTTAAACCCATGCCCTGATTTGGTTTGAAAATCTCAAGGTGCATGCTCACACTCCTTTCTACTCTTTCCCATAACACCTAGGCTCACACCATTCTCTACCCATACATTGTATAGCCACCCATATTAAGTATTTCTTTGGAAACAATTTATTTTTAACTAATTTAACTACAATCAATATACTATAGTAAAAAGTAATTGGTGGGGGGTACACATTTCAATTTCAATTTTAGTTTTTCCATTTCCATTTAGTTTTACATTTTCACAAAATGTTAATAAATTTAGTTTTTAGTTTTTTAAGTTTTTAGTGTATATACAGTATTTGCTAAGTACAAGGACATGACCACCCATAATCTGACCCTGTGGACCCGGTGGAGCCTGTTTGTTGGGGTCAGCATTAGGAGGTCATGTTTACATGTAGACATTGCTCCACTATCACAGAAAGAAAAGCATTGATCAGGTAGGTTAAGAGAGTCATTCAATGCTGTGTCAGCATTTCTGGAGAAAAGAAAGACAACAAGCTGCAAAAGGTCATTGTACCCATGACACATGCATGTTGCCATACCCAGGCAGAGGTGGGCTGCTGTGAAGCTGGAATAGCCCATCCAGCAGACAAGGGCAGAACGGGAAGGTCTGATACTTCTCTGGCAGTTGTACACATTATAGATATCTCCTCTGTACAGGCCCCTTAGGTTTGACCTGAATAATGTGAAAGGCAGAATTCACCTGTCAGTGTAACCCTGTGTAATGGAAAACTAATTTGGCATAAGAAACACACATTATTAGTTTATTTTCAATTTCTAAATTATTAAGACAATTTCCTCTAATATGGCGTCACGTTAATGGCACACATTTGCCTTTCTCTGGCTTAATAGCCAATTTAATGAATCCAGAATTGAACATGCCTGCTATTAATGTGAATGTAATTAGTTCTGTCTACTGTATTTAAAGCTTCATTATGTGATACCAACTTAATTCAGAGGCATTGCCATATATAGAAAGCAATGTATGTTGATAGTTTATTAGAGAATCACAGAAAAACAAATCTATGTTGCATGTGCATCAGAGCAACATATAAAACCCTGTATAAGAAATGCAAAGAAAATGACAAGTTAGCAAGCTGTTAGTAAGTTTAACACCCCCTCCCCTCTCCTATTGTGAATCGTCACTGATTTTAAAATATCAGCACTTTTCCATGTCAAAGTCTCCACAACACATGACTTGCTATCAGTTATCATGGGTCTGAGTGTGAAAACAAGCAGTGAGACACTCACAAAGACGTTAAAGAACATTACTTTTCTGAAACCTACCGATGCAGAACCATGGCCCTCATGAGCATAGCCAGGTTCACCAAGCAAGACAAGGTCATCGCAGATATATAGCACACTGCCAAAACACATGACAAAGCAGTTAATTGGTTCACTAACACTCACACATTTATTGACAGCATGTTCTGCTGAGCAAATGTCAGCTCTATGTGTAAGTTAACACATGGAACGAGAGAGGCGGACAGTATTGCTGAGCACATCTGTCATAACTATCCTCTGAGGGTGTTTAGCATTTGTGTTTAGCAAAGATTTAACAGATGGGTCAGTTTGACAAGAGAACCATGGCGGCATACAAGTAGTCAATGGGGAATGGTCGGCAGCCATCTTGCTTCTACCGGCCAGGAACCTTACACCGATATGATATACAGTAACCCGAGTTATACACTAATATTTTTCCACTTTATCTAGAGACATCTTGGTAGACTGGGGAATGTGTACAGCAGCCACTCACCTTCCACACACCACATGTAATGTGTAACTATTTTGACCACCTCCGACTTGTCCGGGGAAAGATTGATCCTGAAGCCAGCTAGCATGTAGGCGACCTCTTCAGTTACTCCCAACCGGGCAATTTGAAGAGGTGGCACAATCACCATCACCAGTCCTAGTGCCATCTGAGAAGTAGGATGGTACTTGACTAGAGGAGAACACCCTGGTTCCTACAGTATAATATCTACATACAGTATATTGTCATCTGTAAGGAAGTGCAACACTAGATTAGATGGTTACCTGGTACAGGGCAATGAATGACACAACTCCACTTATTGCCAAATTCAGAGGAAAACGGAAAACTGGTGAGAAATATACAAAAGGGGCATGAGGTAATACATAAAAGGGGACACAACATCAATTAAACAACATTTAGGCCATGTTTGTATAATTCGTATATACAAAACAAGCTACAGTACATCTGAAATATTTACCGTCCTCTGGGGTGTAAATGTAGGACTTCACTGCATCTGTTATCCTTTGACTGAAGTTTGGCTTCTCTGTGCTTGTCGTACTAAAGAGATGGACATTGTGACTTACTTTACACTTCACATATTCCTGCATTTAGTTAAAATACTTTTTTACAGTTTACAGGACGTCTTTATGCAGATTAAACTTGTGTCTGTTTCCATATAGACTAATACAATCTCTTATCTACAGCGTATCCACACGTCTAGAGTGCCATGTCTTGATAAAGCAAGGGGAAATCCTTTTCACCTACCCCACTCTCAATAATGAAACCCAGACAGCAATGACTCCAATGAATGATCCAAAAAGTAATTCACATCCTGGTACACAGTAAATCTAATTATCTCAGATAAGGATTTTATATCCATACTGTATACATCCTCGTTTATTTTTTGCATGCTTTTATTAGCTCCACCTGGGGATGTGCTGTACCTGGACTGGCAAACACAAGGAACATTTTCCTGTCTAGGAAATCTCAACACTCACTAACAGGATGGATTTAAGATTCCTAACAATATTTCTATGACTCATATGCAAAGCCATACAGGTAACAGGTAGTAGTAGACTTTTGTAGTGATTGCTGATTAGCCTTTTTCCACTAACACCAATAGTGCAATTCATAGGGCACATTAATTCCATTGAAATTCTATAAATTCTCATTACTGTTATTTGTCATGCCAATTATGAGCCATTCCAAATGGTTTTATGTGACACCTTATTAGTACACTATATAATATGCCCTACTGAATGGCAGGGGTTTTCAGAGTCTAAGACCATAGGCCTCCCCTTAGACAAAGCTGGGAGCCCCCCCCTCACCCCCCTTAGTTTACTTGCTTTGTTTTGCTCAATTCCTGGATGATGGATTATTGAGCATAATAATTATTGAGATTATTAACAATTGAGCCAAGATAGCCTAATATTGATGAAACAAACAACATTACAACATTACACAAATGAAGGCCTGTCCTGAGGAATGTATTAATTTCTTAACACACAGGCTGTTCTACATGAATAACAAATGTATATTTTTTCACTGATCCTCCTCTGAAACTGTTTGTGAACAAGCTCCTCCCACATTAAAAATGTTTTTTCAGTTCTCTCTGCTTGTATATGTACTGTATCTGAGCAACACACACTGTATTTCAATATGAATGTACAGTACATTGTGCTATGATTAGTATGTACATACATTAGTACATGTGATTACAATATGTTTGCTATAGAAAATGTAGATATTATACTAATAAGGTGTCACACAATTCCATATTGAATGGGCCATCATTGGCATGACATGACAATAAAGCATTGATTAATTAATATTCAAAATAGTATAGTTTGGTCAAGAGTTCTATTTACGTTCTAAATCACAGCTAGGACAACTTTCATTCTCACTTGGTTTTTGAATTCTTCTTAAGGATTCTTTTTACGTAGTCTCTGTAATAGTTGCTGCTCAGATCCTAACAAAAAAAGGACAGTTAAACAAGATCAACAAACATATTCATAGAAGCCTTTCAAATTTTCCCCATCCTAATTTAATCAGAATCTGACTTATATAAAACCATTTGACTTAAGAGATGCTTGGTGTTTTGTACTAAACAAATAAACAGCAAAACAATATTATATCAAAGATACGGTATAAATACTATATGGTTATATTTAAGAATTTAAACAAAAAAGAAGCAAAGCATTTACGAATGATAAAGATCTGTATAGTAATTGCCTTTAAAAAGCTTGCTCATGAGCTAAGTCATGTTGTAACACTCAGTATGTTTATAGATGTGCCCTTGTTGCATTCCTGGTGGTGGGAAGTAGGTGGATGAGTCAACATTCAAGCAATCGCTTTACCCCAGCTTTGTAACAACCATGCAGAGATTAACTTAAAATAAAAACAGCATTGTACCTCCTTGGTGAGGAAACAACGCAACCTTTTCATAATCTTATCAAGGGCATAATGTGAACCAATTATATCAAATCCACTTAAAATGATTAGCACACCGGTATGCTGGAATTCAAATTTCCCTCCAAGGTTGCCCATGTTTCACAATAGATCCTTTGAGTAATAGGGCCGCTTATAACTATCTCGCACATACAGTAGCATTCAAACAAATGTGTTCCTTGGTGACTTTTAACTGGTAAAGATTGTATTAAATCTGGACTAAGACATGTAAGTAACTTGAACAGCTCTATTCATTTTGTTGTGTAAGCCAGAGTCAGTGTTATACAACTACACAAAGACAAAAAATCCAAAGGAGTTGCTCTCAGCTTAAAGATTTACCTCAGTCCCGTTGTTTTTCTCTGTTCCTTTTAGTCCCTTAAATAGCAGAAGTGGATACTGGAAACTAAGGAATGCCAAGCAGGCTATCTGCGGCAGGCTAGAGAAAAGGGAGTAGTATTTGTAGATCTGTGAAGAAAAAATGTGTTCTAATCAATATAATAATAATAAAATAATAATAAAATATTAAATAATAAAAGGCCTCCTTGACTTTGTAAAGAATAACGAAGTAAAGAAAATTCAATAAACGTATTGTGCAGTGAGTGTGTATGTCTATGTATATATACATATATATATATATATACATATATTAAAGTACAGAGTTCAGGCCATGCAAATAATTACCATGGAGCTTGCAGTTTACAGTTTGTGCCAGCACATAAATGGGGCAAGAAGGGTGGTCATGACATTATTAAAGGACGTTCACCGCTGCGCAAAGCTTAGATGTCTCTTATCATTTACAGATACTAAACTGATTAGCTGTGACAAAGCCTCTATAAAGAGCAACAGACACTTGAACCAATTAGATTGAGCCATAGTCATTCACTGCCTAAGACATCCAGACAATACGCATTTGTACAAGATCTAGGGGAAGCAAGCCTGTGGAAGGATAAAGATGAAGCTATTCAACCATGAATTCAGCCTGACAGCATGACTCTTGTCTATTCAGATCACCTCTCTTACAACAGATATCAGTGGGTTTCCAGACCTGATCAACAGGTGTTTTTTCCCAGAGTATTTGTTCGACATTGACAGCAACACATTTGAACTAGGAAACTTTTATATTATTCCTCCAATACTTCTGATTATGATGACTGTATGTGAGTTATCTGTTACAGGGACATACTCACATGAAACTGTATTCAATGAATTATTTGCTTACCTGTGGTGTTTTGGGGCAGTCGATTTTCTGCCAGACTAACACACCAAAGTGTGTCCATGACAACAGGCTGCCAAGTACATAGCCAACTTTATTATGCAAGGTTCCACATGCCAAGAGAGGGTAGCACAGTGCGGGGTAATAGAAAAGGGCCAGAATCATCCAGTTCTCTGCAAACAAAACAGAGTTAGGATTGAAAAAAGCAAATGTCAACCTCAAACAGAGCAAACATCAAACTAGGTTTCAGATATGTTTTTACTTAGCTGCTGTTGATGGAACACTGTATTCCCTACACTACAAAACCTTTCGGATAATGTAGAATAGCAGGGGACTGGCGGATTAAACTCTTGAGTAATTCCATTTCAGAAAATAAATAAATTAAAACACTTCTGTTGAAGCTTACCACCTACCCCTAAGTCGTAAATTACACAATAAAAGTTTGTATAGACTACCTGTCTGTCTTTTTCCTTCTTTTTACTGTAGATAAATTCCAGCTCCATTCAAAGGTGGACAGTGAACCACAGAAGTACCCTTGAACATGATTACATGAATCACAAATACTGTAGCTAACTAGTTTGATTTTGTAAGAAGTAAAATGACCTCCTCACGTTTGTTCTCGGAGTCTGTTGTGAAGGGAAGTGGGTTCGGTGATATCACTAGGCCACATAGTTTGCAGAAGAGCACTCCAAATACAGCTACTGCCAGGCCTTTGTGCTGGGTATGGTCCAGGAAGTTGACTGGACTGTGGATTCAAGCAGCCGGTATTTAGAGCCTACATGTTACCGGCTTACATAATGATCAAACCTCCAGAAAGTATTTCAGCTAACTACAGTCAGCTGAAATACTTTGAAATACTTTTAGACCCTCACCTGAGCAAACCTGGGAACCCTTTCTGTCCATCCCCCACTTTTGTGTGTCTCGCTAAGATTGCTAGGATCAGCATAACAACAAGCTAAAGCAGGGCACAGAACACATCCCAGTTACTGTAGTCTCATCTTGAACATTACCAGTGTCCTAAACCATTACCCAAAAAATAAGATGTACATTGTTATAACCTCCTATGTAAAACATTACTCTAAATTGCATCCAATACACCGTATAAACAACCAATAACAAAATGTACTGTATGCACATGCATTGTATTGTGCATTATCAAACAGGACCCTGCCGTTCATGAGCCACTGCCCTTAGCAGCTGTCAACTGCACAGATCTCAGTATGACTCCTGTTTCAGAACACAAACAAGGAAAAGACCTTTCCCCAAAATGACAAACTAGTAGCTCATTAGGGCCCCCATGGGATAAACCACATGTCCGGATCACTGCCCATCCGGGGGAAGGGAAACGATCTGTGACACCTTAAGGAACCACATTTGGGAAAATGTCCATGCTCTGACTGATTGCTGACAATTGCCTTCAACAGAATTTGTTACAAAAGTAATTAAATAAAGTGCAAATAATGTTGCCGGTGAACATGGCACCAAACTACTGTATATTCATTATTCAGTTTACATATACTTTGTCAGCAGGTATAACAAAATCTGTTTGACAAATGCTGTATATCTACTGGTTTATCTACTGTATCCAAACAGTTTAGTATTTTCTGGCATTTTCTGGTAAAGTATGACAGTAAACTCACAGATATTGCACTGATGCATATGTGGTAGAGTCTGTCATCAGCAGTGGGGTCACATGGATGGATTATTCTGAAGGAACAAGAAAGCAACAAATCACATAACAATTATAATCCACTAAATACTACAAACCAAAGGCAGCAGGGTCACACTGGGCATGCCCACTCTTTACTAAAGCTCTCAAGTGCTAATGTCAGAAGACCGGTTGTGGCTGGAACATTTGCCACTGAAATTGCATACTGTACCTGAGATTTGCATTTAAATGGATTGGTATCACCATTGAACAGGAAAGAAAACCTAATGTCTATGCTCATGTTCTACTTTAGGATTGGGAAAACTTGGGCTTATGGGATAAAAAAGACTCTGAACTGCAGTAGAGTCAAAGAGTCCCAAATGTATTGTATGACACATATTATTCCAGGATGGGCAGGTTTCACTATGGCGCCTCATCTTTTACAATAAACATGACATGCCCTGTGGGCATATAGTTGCCAGCTTCCTGGATGGATGTCATTAGTTTTCTTTCTTTACACATCTTACCTGTCCAAACAATAGGTGCTTTCATGAGAGGGAGTATACTGTATATTGTACAGTATGACTACAAACCAAACTATTTGAAAAATAATGGCCCTAATTAAATGTACGACTATATACTGTACACAGAGTCTAAGAGCTCTCAGAACTCCCTCAAACTAAAACCCCTATCTGCATACCACTGCTCAACACAGCCTTTTCATTTACATGACAGGAAGTTCATTACCTAAACATGGGTCTGGTAAGAAGTCCATCTTTCCTTCATCGTAATGGCATGTGTAGCTGATCCCATTAGTATTTGTCAACCTTTATCAAAGGAGGGACAGTGTTGTGTAATGTATACAGGCGGACTATTTATGGACAGGCTTTAAGTGAAAATATAAATTCTTCTGTTGCACTGTGCGGTGGCCTAGGATTACACATTGTCATTATCCATTAACCATCCCGCAAAGTTTTCTTAAGATGGTTCACTGGCTACATATGAATGTTCACCTTCAAGAGGTGTGGGAACATACATTCATGTTCAGAGAAGTATTGTGGGTCTATATATTTGGATACACCTGCACTGCATATTTAAAACAATTTAAATTAAAATAAACATCTCTTTACTCCTAAAGAAGGTTGAAGTGAACACAACATAGGGAATGCTTCAGAAAACTATTGTCCCATTGTGCAGTGTCACTTAATACTTCTGTGAGACCAGTTTCCCACTGCAAAGAGTTAGATATACCAACAAAACTGCTGGTGTGTTTCTTTAGTCATTGTATAGTCTTTGCTAACTTTCCTATGTAAACATAGCTTCTAAAGTACTTTCTAAATGCGAGGAAGAGGAAGACAGGTGAGAAACATCAACTTTAAAGAGCAATTTGGGAACACTGTAACATTGTACTTACTCAACTTGGACTTTGTGAGTCACAAAATCTGGTTCGGGGTACTCATAGTCCAGGAGACCATCATCCATTGTGTTGTCTTTATTTGAAACAGACCAAAAGCGTTACCAAGGGGATTACTGTTCACTGTTTCCCCAGCTCTCTGTTGATCGGTGGTGCCGTGATGCCGTTTGAGAAAAGAGGGAAAAGTTCTTCCTATACAGTAGGCTGTGCTGAGGCAGTTGGTTTCACACACACACAATCCCTCTCTCTCTCTCTCTCTCTCTCTCTCTCTCCCTCTGACTCAGTAAGTCTCCTCAGTCAGCCAGGATCCAGGTGCCCTTGTCCGACTGTGGGGCTGAGAGTGTTGTGACAGGGCCCTGGCTGCAGAATGCCACCCCCACGCCTCACGCCCCTTTTCAGATCCGGATTACTGCAGCACGGGGGGACAGGCAGGAGAAAGATTGTGTGTGAAAAGAATTTAAGAAATAAATGTTGGACGCCAAACTACCTGGACCTCAGCAGCTTTATTGGACTTATATCTACTTTTAGGACTATGTGTACCAGTGGTGAGAGGCTTGATTAAAAATGAAGTCGTACAAATTAAAAGAATGTAGTGCCGAAATGTTTAATTTTTCACAAGGGAAATATAACCATGTGAGTTCTGAAAAGGACAGGTTCATGCCTGACACCTTTGCACCAATTAAGTAAGTTTAGCAACAAGCTAATACACTGTGTAAAGTATTCTTGGACACTGTCAAAATGCTGACGGGGAGCAGTTGTGCGACATCCTTGTCTCCAGGTTCATGGTGCTGAGACTTCTGCAGTATAGCTTCTGCACGTGTGCACTCGTTATGCTAGGATTACAGTCAACAGTCATTCACTGGAATCCCGGGACAAACACAGAAAAGCCTTTTTAAACACTCCTGAGGAAATAGATGTCCCAGCAATTGAAGGGGTCAATGAACAAAGAATGCTTTGAGGAGTTATAATTACATCAGAGAGGTTGCAGTTTGATTGTGCTAGACAGGTTACTTGTTTTAGATTCAGGTATGGTTGTTAAATTGTGAGTTCATTCAAATATATTTGAATGGAAGTATGAGCCTCGTCAAAACAAATATATTAATCAGATTAGCCTACTGACTACTGTAATCTAAATTGGAGTAAGTAAATAGTAAAAGTAAAAGTTTGCTGCCTTATATTAGACAATGATTTGTGTTCCTCTGAATACCACTTGAATACCACATTACTAAGCTGCATGTGGTCATTTTCATAATTTGTAACTTGCTATTCTTTAGCTGAACTGAATACACACGGATCACACTGGGTCCCAATACAAACTAGAACGTAATAAACGTTGACACCCATTGTTGATGTAGTAAAGATTGATGCTCTGCTAAATGACTTTCATATCCTCCCTCATCATTCACAATCATCATCATTTTCATCATGTATAGGCAACTGTAATAACCAAAACATTCATTGTTTCTTTACAATAATATATTACATACATAAATTCTACTAGGCTACTGTATAAAATGTTGAGAATGAATATGCTAATTTCAGATTAATAAATAAAAACAAAATAAAAGTAAAACATTTGAACATTTTAAAAAAAAGAAAGGAAAAAGAAAAGAAAAGTGTGTGTGTGTGTGTGTGTGTGTGAAATATAATCTGAGATGGAATGTGCTGGATTGTGGATCGTGCCTTTGAAGTAGAAGATCTGTTTGCGCACTGGCGACATCAATGGGGCATTGGCATTCAGTTTCACTGTTGCATTCATCCCAGTAGCCTACTGCGCAGCTGAGTGTCGAAAATGGGTCTCTGATCCTATAGGACGCTGGACTGCCATTGCTGGGCAACGAAGGAAAAACGTAATAGCCTATACTTTTTTTCAGTTAAAATGCACCGTGCATTTGCAGGTAGCAAGTAGCATGACACGAGTCAGTGACAATTGATCACCCTTTGGTCCTGGAAAATAATATTGTCAGAGAAATGAATGTGGGAAAAACAAACTCATGTAGGTATGTCTGTAGGGTAAGCTCAGGCACGTGCAGCGTGTGAGCTTTTTAATGAAATACGTAACGTAATTGATCTCATTAGCCTACCATGTTAGACTATATGATCTCACAATACCTTTACAGCAATTGCATTACTGTTGTTGTCCAAAAACGTGCACAAGAAAAACAAAAAACAAATTTAAAAAAAGAAATAAAAAAGATAATGCATTTAATGTCGATCATCAACAATAGCCTAATGATATTTGAAGATATTAACCAACCTTCTTAATTAATCAGTGTACAGCTGCCTCGGCATTTCACGTGGTTTATCAGAAAGGAAAAAAACAAAAGGCTCGTTTTCTGTCATTTATTATCTTGAAAACCTCGTGCAATATTTGGAAGGACTTTGAACTGCCTCTATCTTTGTATTGCAGCGCAACAATAGAACATCATAAATATATGTAGCATTCAGATAGGAAGGCGTCGGGACTCTAACAAGCCGGTCAAGGCAAGTCAAAGAACAACAAAGTGATGTTGAGAAGATGTTTTAATGCATTCTAGCATGATTTTAGATTATTATCTAATGAAGGCATGACGTTATGGTTACATTTCATGGAGATTAATAGTTCCAGCAATACATTGTACAGCAACACAAAGCAAAATAAAATACAAAATGTTTAAACTAGTCAGAGTGCAGATATGGCTGGATAAAGATAAGAAAATGAAAAAGAAAATTATCTTGACTTTGAACTTGAGTAGAATATGTAGTAACTAGGAAAGATATTTATATATTTATCCTAACAGTGTGGCTCTGTACTGTTTGTTCCCTATGCCCCCTTTTGTAGATGGTGATGAGGTGAAACCTGCTGAAGAGGTTACAGCTGAAGCCAGCAAGTATCCATACTGAGATCTTTACATCACCAGTGCACTGTCTCACAGGAGGAGACACCCACGCCATCATGTAGTGTCCTCCTGTAAACAGCATGAGACAGGTACTAGGTCATATTTCTTACAAGACCATACTTTTTAGGTCACTCTGAAAAAGAAAAGATGACCATAGCATGTATTTTCTGTAAAGAACTGGCACTTATTTTCACTTCACTTCAAAATACATGCTATGGTCATCTTTTGTTTTTCAGAGTATTGAGCAGTATGTATGTGTGTGTGTATAT
>JAODUG010062087.1:4009-14363 GCA_027564795.1 Aphredoderus sayanus
TCTTTTACCTTTTTAGTTATCCTGTATATACAGATAAACCAAAGTGAAAACATAAGATTATATAATGAAGGAGAAGTGAATATTAGTGAATAAGCATTTATGTATAAGTTATTGTATCAAAACTATGAATAAGGTTTGATACAAATTGCCATGTTGTGCTTAAGCTGAAAATAGCAGAAGGACCTTTCATTATCAATTTTAAATATATATATAAAGTTTGTGTTATGTTAAACTATGTTTCACATTATTTTTTTTTTGATATATTAAACATACCATATCTATTCCAAATATACTATTGACTTAATGGTCTACTAATTAAATGTTATAATGGTAATAGTTATATTGTGCTTATAAGCACAAAATATAATACAGATACAACTGTTATTATATTTTGTGGCTGTGAAAGCAACATATTTGTGTCGTCATTATGTGTTTTCACAATTATATTTACTAAAATACAATTTCATTTTAATGAAGTTAAAATGTTAAAGTCACAAGTCAACCTGGTCCCTCTGCCTCCTGGTTCCTTCCTCTTTATTCTATGTGGGGATGATTAGATGAGTGTTTGTGGGTGCGTCTGAATATCTATCAACTTCATAGACTTATGATTAACTCTCAGGTGAGCTTCCTGCCCCTGATGTCACCTGAAAGCCAAGGACCAATCACCATCATGACACTAACGACCTTGTTACTGTATAGCCCTTTGACTGCCTTTGTATGTCTTTCGGTACAACACAGGTGTCCATAGCTTTTTATTACCTTTTATGCCAGGTTCATTAGTTTTTTTTATAAAAGTAAGGAGTGCTTTACTGATCATTGTTCCTACATATAATTTAGTGGTGCTTTCCAGACTAAACATTTTAGACTGCCATATATCAAATCAGCATCCTGTTGCGGTTTTTTTTACAGGATGTTCGTGAAAATAGTATTTAAGTGGAAATAGGCTTAAATTACATCAGATCTGAGAAACAAAGATAACGGGGAAACCCACAAAGCTTACAGAACGGAAGACACAACTGAAACATAGCATATAGCTTATCAAATGATTAGCGCAATGCAGCTTATATCTGCTTTTATACATTAGCCATGTTTGCTCAACCTCCTGGTAAGTATCTGAAACATTAAATATTTCAGTTGAATAATCATATCCATATATGGATATACTGGTACGTGTGTATATTTAACACACACTCAACAAAATAATTACATTGTAGGCCTACATTTGCTCTTGTTTGCCATATGATGACAAAATGGAAAATATTACTTTATTTGTTTTACTTTCAGTGTTTGTGAAATAATATACTCAATAATAAATGAATGGCTTTATTTAAAATTAATTTGAGGCTTTAAGGTTGGACTACAGTAAATAGGATAGTATAAGCCTAATGCTGTGATACCTTATATTGTGTTCTTTCTTATGTATTCCTGGCAATGATTGTTTGGTACATCATTTGTAGAATGTACATCATACCTGGAATGGGAAGGTAGTCCCACATTGTAATTACACCTTCTACAGCAGGTAAGTTCTTGTATTGTTGACCTCCATTTAATTATGTGATAGCCAAAGATCTTTTACAAGAGACACACCTTGTCTGAAAAAGTAGATAGCCTATCTTCTAAAATAGAACTACTGGTAAACAGGTAGTAAAACACTAGCTAAGCAGTTGATTATAATTATTAGACACTTGAGTAATATTTAAATTTAATATTTGTATAATATTGTATATAGAAATGTTTGTGTAAATAGAACTTGTTTTATATACAGTATTCTTTATTCTAGTTCAAGTATGACAAATACTTAATGTAGTGTGCCACATATATCTCTGAAAACAGCTCTGTGGATGTCAGCAGCCCTTTGAAAACTGTTTAACCATGGTTAAATGTTTAACCTTAGTTTAGCATAAAGCAAAAATCCTCATTCTATAAGCTAAATATAGAGCCAAATTATTACCAGCAATCAGTCTACACATTTGTTATGCATGCACCATCTACTTGAGCCACGAGGGGGCGTTGCAAAATCACCTTTATAACCCTCCTGTTGTCCTCGGGTTTCAAACACACTGTTGTTGTGCCTGCAGTGCACATCATATGTTGGTGTAAGCTGTAGAATTAGAATTGGCACCTTCTATCTGCCACAAAGAGCTAGTGCGTTGGGTTAGTTTGACCCAGAAGACAACAGGAATATACCCTCAAAACCCTGAGTCATTTTTGGCCTTTTTTGCTTCTGTCACATTTTTACTCACCGTAGTCTCATTTTTCACTCCACCTGCAAGTTCTGCACCTCTATGTAAACAGCACAACCATGGCTAGAAGGAAGCATAACAAAAATCTATTTTCTGAAGTATTGCAAAGTTATCTTTTTATATATATAATAAAAGAGAAAATGCAAATGGACACACCAGGCATTTTACACAGGTTTACACTATTTACACATGGTTTCAAATCCATTTCACACTGCAGAGGCACCAGAGTCATGCCAGTCTGAAAAACAGTTTCTACCTACCATGAGGCACAATGCCACATCACATCTTGCACTTCCATGGAGTTTTGTTTTTGCATTGAATGCAGCAAAGCCCTTCTTTTGTGGCCTTATTTCTCTTGTGTACATATTGACTTATTGGAACAGGTAGGCAGGTCTGTTGGGCAGGTATTGCTGGTCTGGATGGTGTGGCAGGTGTGGATGAGAGGGAAGATGTTCTGTCCAACAAACAACCACAGAGTTCAGCAGAGAGGGTTTCCATGAATTTCAAATGGGTCAACGGTTGTTTTTGTTTGAGTTGGTACAGATTGCAGTGGATGAGGTAGCTGTTTGTGGCTGCGATGTCAATGAAATGCTGAAACAGGTTCCTGTACCACCTCATTGTTTTGTGGTGCACTGGAGTAATACTGGATAAGTTGGTCCAAGAGATCCACACCACCCATGTACTTGTTGTTCTGGGTGACTGAGGTTGGCATGGGGATGTTTTTGATCTGCCATCGCCCATCTCTCCCTTTCACATGCCTGTTTGCAGTTTCACCTGAGTGAACGGTGTGGATGGTAGAGCAGACAGACACTTCCCTAGTGTCCATCCATTTTGTGAAAAGTAGCAGACCTTCTTGGATCCACCTTATTGTTCCTCTTGGTGATTTTTTTGTAATCGCGTTGATTCTTGATTTTACGGTTTCCTTCCTTGTGTCCGTGTAAGTGCCGCACGCGTGAAGCCAGAAGGTCCTTGAAAAGCTTTGGGCTGGTGTAAAAATGATCACAGTATAAGTGATATCCACTTCCAAGATATGTGTTATTTATCAAGGTCGTCACAGAGTCGTACTTGTGATGATGCAAATTGCGCATTCCTATTTTGGCTTTTGTTGCGACAATTCTCTCATCGACTGAGATATTTTGAAGGGGGTGGAAAAATGCCTTGCATGCACTCTTCAAATGGTCATACAGTATAATGGCCTAATTCTGTGCAGGGGGTCGTACTCTGGTACGGTGTGCCTTTTCTTTGGTCATTGACCTCATCTTCACCAGGAATGCTAAAATGTAGGTTCCATGAGATCAACTGGAAAATATCTCTGGCCATGATTGAGGTTGGAGACGTCACAGAGAATAATGACTTCTGTCTCCAGTAATGTGGCACTTGTGGTAGCTTTAGTATTGCCATGTAAAACAGCAGTCCCACAAATTTGAAGAACTCACCAGGAGTGATGTCATTCCACTGGAATTTTTTTCCTCTATCGATGTTCTTCTTGGCCTGTTTATTTTTGTTGTCACATATTACAGTTTTGTCATCAAAAACATTTTGAACAGCTCAGAGGGTGTGGGGCTGTATAAAATTCCAAATTTTATACAATTTTATACTGCCTCAGCCAGTGCATCTGGTTGCTGTTCTTTTATCCATCCAGTAGCTGTTGAGTCTGAGGCTGTGGCTCCAGCTGCGGTTGGTGTGCCAGGTCCTGCTCCTCTGCTGCGATGGCATTCACGGCTGAGATCATTTTCAACAGAACTCACCTGTGGCGATGAGGATGATGGTGGAGAAAAACAGGGCATTCCACCTAAAGCGGAGGGTTCTATGTTGTCATCAGATCTAAAAGAAATAATATAAC
The DNA here is from genome assembly GCA_027564795.1 of Aphredoderus sayanus. NCBI lineage: Eukaryota > Metazoa > Chordata > Actinopteri > Percopsiformes > Aphredoderidae > Aphredoderus > Aphredoderus sayanus. The sequence continues at coordinate 8,096 of JAODUG010062087.1, forward strand.
ATAATATATAATAATTTTGCATAAATAACAATAAAAACACAGCAGTGAAGTGGTAGTATAGCAACATGAACTACACATCTTAAAGAAATAATATAACATAATATACAATAGTTATACATAAAAAATAATCAAAACACAACAATGAAGTGATGGCATAGCCACGTGTACTACTACTACTGAGAGCATGCAGCCTACAAATAGAGACGTGCAAAGTATACGATTCTTTATAATAGTATAAATATAATCTATCAACATATTGATAACATGTAAGTTAACACGAACATATAACTCGATCAAATATACTCACATGTCCTGAAATCCCACTCGAGAAACTGTCTGGAGCTGAATCTACGTCGAAGTCACTGCTGAATGCATCCTCCGCATACATGGCTATGACTTTCTCTTCTGTATATTTTTTAGCCGTGTTATTTTTTTAAATTGTTTTATCTGCTTTCTTCTTGCGTTCTCTCTCTGTCTATGTCAACAATATATCTTGAGAATAGCTCAGCGTCGTCTGCTTTCCTCTGCTGTATGAATCGCTGAATTCTTGTCACGTGAATGTTAGTCTCAGCAGAGTCATTCAAATCATATGTTTCACAGCCCTGGCTCTGTAAATGGGAACGTGGTGCAGACTATACCACACAACACATTCAATCCCGTGTGGGGGCGAGGGTTCTGAACAAGCACCCATAGGTATTGGAGGGAGAAGTGGTTTTGTTTTGATTGAGTTCAAATATAATCAGTCTTTCTCTAAAATCCCATACTTCACCGTTAAGCCTGTAACATGTAGAGCAGTAAAGTGATTGATGATACAATTGTTTACTATTTGGTCACACAGCTAATCAGTCAAACACCAGTCTGAATCTTACAACTCAAATGTTATTTTAAACATCTACAAAACAGCACTTATTTGTCTCCTGAATAGCATCAGAATAATCCCCATGCTCTTCATTCCCAACCCGGGAAAGAACTTGGATAAAATCCTGATTGATGGTAATGTATTAGTTTCAACCATGAGATTTGTACATGCGAGATGTCATCTGATACCCCTTTTCACTATAACTTTAAAATGTTTGTACCAAATACATGTGCCACATACAACTCCAAGTCAAATGACTTGTGAGTGGCATTACTGTTGCATAAATGGACTAATATTCATTACATTCCTATTTTTAAAGAACTGGCTTCACATCCCTGAAGGTGGGTTTCAATGCTAACTTCAATGAAGCCTGCCCTTTTCGTAAGCACAACCCCAGTCTGCTAAAAAGAGCTCTGATTGCTCCACTGGATAAACATGTCTTGTCTGAAGACGCATACAGTCAATGGTGGCTCTCAGGTTAGAATGTATTAAGTCCTAAGGCTTTCAGCAGACTACAAGCAGAGAGAGCCAACCGCGGAATGTCATATGTTGTGGTTAGCGCCGGTGCCCACTACTGGCGAGTGCACCGAGTAATTTTGACCCACAGGACAGCGGGAGGGTTAATACAGCAATTTGATACCACACCATTCATACCTGGAGATTCAAAACTGTTCAGATATCCTGTTAGCAGCCAGACAAACCGATTATATTACTAGAATGCAGTAGACATGTAGGCTATGATGTAATTTGGGTCAAAATGACCCAAATCACTAGGTTTTTGTGGCAGACAGAAGGCGCTAAACCTAATCTACAGCTTACACAGACATAATGTGCACTGCTGGCACAGCAAGGTGTGTGCTTGAAACATTAGGACAACAGGAGGGTTAAAATGCACAAATAAAAAACAACAAATACATAAATAAATCATTAATAAAGAAATAAATACACACAACAATGACAATTAAAAACACACAAATAGACCATTTCTCAATATACACAATGGATGGTGCCCTCTGGTGGACTCGATAAAATTAAGGACATCAAGAGGGTTAAAATAGCTACAGTATTTATACAGGTTGGCTAAAGGGTTACAATGCAAAATTAGATACAAGGACTGGAGGATATAAACTGATGTACATTAGATTATACAAGACTAGAGCCTGAATTAAAATTTCTTATTTCATTATTTGCAAAACATATTGACGATTTCTAAGAATTTAACCCTCGTGATGTACTCAAATATCTGGTATTTGGCCACACGGCGGCGCAATCTGATTGTGTATAATTTGTGTGTTTTTCAATTGGCATTGGTGTGTGTATTGAGTATTTATTTGTTAATTATTTCTAGATGTATTTATGTTGTTTTTTTGTGCCTTTTAATCCTCCTGTTGTCCTTGGGTTTCAAACACACCCCTTCTTGTGACAGCAGTGCACATCATATGTCTGTGTAAACTGTGGAATTAGGTTTAGCGCCTTCTATCTGCCACAAAGAGCTAGTGATTTGGGTCATTTTGACACAGAGGACATCACAAGGGTTAAAACAATATAAAATAAAGAATCTTTCTGTATTTGAAGTCAACGGAAGCAACATCAATGTTGGAAAATTAATATGGACAATGGGACAGTTTATTCTATTATATTTCAATATTATCTTATTCGGGACCATTTTATAAAAATATTATGTTCAAAATAGCCTAATATGTTTGTTTTCGTAGATCTACTACTGTATAATCTCACACAGTGCCCTTTGGCCATTTAGTAGTGTTGGTGTGTCGGGTTTTTCTCCAATCCAATCTTATAGGAGACTCATAATAAATAGGCTTACATTTTTCTACCCCCCGAACTTAGTGAATAGTTTATCATATCTCAAAGTATCAAAAAGGTAAGCACCTGCAAAGTTGTATTGATAATAATTAAACCTGTCTTGTCCAGTGAGTAGGCTACTTGTCCATTAGAGGGAGTAACGAGTGTCCCACACACACACAGTACGGAACTGAGTCAAGTCAACGCATTTTACAGAACAAGGAGGATAGGGCGCAGGGTGGCTGGCCGCCGTAAGAATTGCAGTTGTCAGATCTACAAGTCTGCTAGCTTTAAAGCTGAATCCATCAGCTGCCCAAGCAAGTTAATGTTTTCAGATGAGATATAACAATTTTTCGTGTATTTAGCTTGTTTGACGCAATCTTGCCGTTAGTTGTCCAAAACGAAAATGTCAGAACCTACGGTGGCCGACACTCGCCGGTTGAATTCCAAGCCCCAGGACCTGACGGATGCTTACGGTCCTCCTAGCAATTTTTTGGAAATTGATGTTTATGATCCCCAAACTGTCGGAGTCGGTCGGAACCGTTACACAACTTATGAAGTCCGTATGCGGGTATGTAGTAGTTAACAAAAATAACACTGCTAATATTAGCCTCGCTAGCTAGCTAACTTAGCATGCTATGTGAAGTTAACGTGAAGCTGCGACTGTGGCTTCGGCCGCCAGGAGGAGGTCACATGACGCGTTGAGAAAAATCGAGACCCCGGATTTCTCGCGGCCTACTGTTTGTTTTTCATGTCTTTAGCAATGCTGCCATTTGGAGTTAGTTTACATGTTAACGATGAGTGGCAAAAACACGTGGAGATTTAAAACATGTACTAAAACGTCAGAACAAATATATGGCGAGCGATCAAACCGTCGACACAGTTTTACACTTTTGAAACAATTGTTGCAAAACGCTTTGCAGGGTTGAGGCTATTCTGGCCTCTATTGGCAGGACCTATCATTACAGCCAATACTTTAGATTTGAAGGCTTCAGTTCCATTACCCTGTGTCATGTGATAGGTTTTGGATAATGTTTGTATATGACAAAATAAGTATTAACATGGTGGGCCCTTTAGCCAGTTCCAAACCTTACCTTGTCAGTATTTCCACATAACCTTACAGTACGTTCATAGTAAGCACCTTTGCAAATAACAGTACAGTATACATTTATAATCTGAATTGCAGTGTTTAATGTTCATATTATTTTGCATTTAATAGCTTTTTCATGTCTGGATGTTTTTTACTTTTATTTTTTACTTCCACTCCCAGCTGCAAAACATTTCAGAACCTTTCATAAAGTATTAATTATTTGAATGTTGTTCATATGTGACCACATCATCCTGTAAATCCAATTACCACATATTTTACACTTCCATTTTACTTTAGAACCTGCAGCTGGCAGTCTGCTTCTTGATGGGTGTGGATGAATTGATTGCACCTTGAACAATTTCTTGGGCTAGATGATAGGGGGCAGTGTAGACCCATGGATGTAGCCTGAGTAGTAGTCCGTGTGTCAGCTTTTATCTTGCCAGCTGCCAGAGCCTGTCAACTGTTGAAATGTTGTAATGCAGTAGCAGACCTGGGACTTCATAACTGAAATGGTGCTGTAAATTGGGCAAGGATGTTGCATTGATCGTTGTGGGTTAAACAATGTACAGTTTGTTCCATGATCGTATGACACTGCTTCTTTGTGTAGAGACACTAAATATTTATGGTGACTGGTTATGCAGTTCATAGTAATTTTATGGAGGTTATCCATTGTACCATTGTCTTGGAAATGTTTGTCATCTATGACAGTAATATAACTTCAACATTAGTAAGGGGACCATATAGTCACTTTACTTCCACAAACGTCGCTAGCTAAGCAGTTGTTTGCTTGGCTGGTGCGTAAGAGATCATTCATAAATCGCGAGGCAAAAGCTTAACTGCAGCGAGGTGCAAACATGGAGACTCATTGCTAGAATGGAAGTCAGTGGACGGGATGCCTTAGCTCCCTGAAGATACTGCTGTCTTGTAAGGCTGCACGATTAATCGAAAAACAATCTTGATCTCGATTCATAACGATTCTGCTGGACACCAACTGCATCAAAACAAGCGCTCCTTTTTGTCGACAAATGGCAATGCGCTGTGACACCGAGTGATGTGTGTTATGAAAATCACCGGCGAGTGACTGTGAGAGAGGTTGTGGCTGTAAGAATAACAAAATAATGTTAACGCAATTCATATTATGTTGCTGTTAACGCATGTTTTTATTGCACCGGTATTGCAAGTTAGGCAAGTATAGGCTACAGAAGGACTATGCAATTTGTTTGCATTGATCAGTTGCGTTCTGTTTTTTTTTTTTATGGTAGATCAGCTCTTTCTATCCCGCGTCTCGAAATGATACGAATAAATAGACACGGAATATTTCGTTGGCCTTCTGTTTTACCTTGCTAAGATTTCGAAGTCGGCCTATTTATTTAATTTCTTTTACCGCATGTAGGTTATATATATTTCTATTAAGACGAGGGTCCAGCTTGCCCCTCTATTTCTTCGGAAATCACGTAAACTGCATCTTGCTTACTTCTACTCATAGCCTACAGATGCAACACTGCCCTCTCGAAGACAGCGGCTGAAATTCACTCCCACCCTCTTAAAATCATAGATTTCCATGGTATAGGCTACAATCATTGATGCCACACAGCACAGATGTTTTTATGAGCCCCCCACCCATTCCCCAGACTACTTTCACCAAGTAGCCTGTGATGCCATGTGCCCATTTCCAATCATATGAGCAACATTTATTAATTTAATATCAACAGGCTACATAAAGCTGTCATATCTTGTTGTAGGATTAATCTATAACAAGTAAGACAATATTTTTAAGTTGTCAGATAAGATTAAGCTGTTGCATTTAAGAACAGGAGCATTTCCTTGCTGTTGTCCAGTTGATGTGTCAGTCCTATCATCAAGAAATCATAATGTTTTGTTTACTACTATATCACTTAAATTAGTGCAACAAACATTTATATCTGGTGGTGGGGTGGGTAAGAATCGTGAGAGAATCATGATCTCAATTCTAAGAAAGAATGTCGTGATTCTCATTTTAGCCAGAATCGTGCAGCCCTACTGTCTTGTGAATTACTAAATTGAACTCCTCTTCAGCATGTTTAAACAAGGTTTAGTCCAAGATTTTTATGCTTTAGGCTATTATAGCAGTAGGAACTCGGACAAACTGAGAATAGAGCTTCAGTAACAAGAATGACTGGCTTAAATCTGTGCATCACACAAACTTAGCCATTATACTGAATGCTAGTCCAGAAGTCCCTATATCTCCCCATAATAGAAAATATTTGGTCAAATTTGACCCTATCCAAGTTTTTGAATATAGGGTTTACATATTGAGTAAATGTTACCCAAATATGTTTGGGTAAAGCGCTCACATGTTTCGTAATTGTCTCTGTAAACCTCTCTTGTCAATCTCACAAACCACCCCTCGACAAACTCGCACCATGGATCTTAACCCTCGTAATTTACTCAGAAATATAGTTTTTGGCCACACGGCGGCACCATCTGATTGTGTATAATTTGTGTGTTTTTCAATTGGCATTGCTGAGTGTATTTAT
>JAODUG010062098.1:0-14363 GCA_027564795.1 Aphredoderus sayanus
TACTGCTGGCTGCTAGAACCGTACTGGTGTATAGCGCGCCGCGCACACGTTTCAGAAGAAGGTGTTGTGGCGTGGACTTACTAAGGATATTTATCCATGCAATGTTGTACCAAGAATTTATGGGAATGGTTATAGCGAATTGATGTCAACGATGTCATCGATGCAATGGACTAGGATGCAGGTGTATTAGTGTGAAAGCTGGTTCAACTTCCCAGGGCACCGGTTGTTGGACCCCCGTTCGCACATGGGGACTGACCGCATTTGACCAGTTTCAATCCAGGTTCTGGGAACCGCGGCTGGACATGTCGAGGGACAGCATGACAGCCGTGCAGGGAGCCAATGCACATGATACGAGCTCCGCAACACCTATGGCGAATGGACTGAACTCAACCAGCGCAGCTCAGTCTAATACGAACTTTGCCAATCCCTCGCCTATAGATGATTCCGACGACGCAGCGGTATCCTCGGCTAGAGAGGTCGCCCAGACGTGGGCCCAGTTTGCGAAAACATTCGTGCTTATTTTCCCAATTTACGCCCTGGGTTATTTTGAGTTCAGCTTCAGTTGGCTGTTGATCGGACTTGTGATATTTCTCTGGTGGAGAAGAACTACAGGATCGAAGACCAGCCGGCTGGCCAGAGCGTTAGCTTTCTTTGAACGGGAGGAGCGATGTGTCAGAAAGAGTCTTACCTCTGATTTACCACCATGGGTAAGACTTCACCAGTAATAGAATTCCACAGATCAAATGTACACTTCTGAATTGTTTTATAGCGACCACATAACTCTACTCAATCAATGTTTTATGTTTTATATTTCAACATGCATGGCTGTGGATGGAATGTATGTAAGCTTTATGAGCTCTGTAGTAAAAGGGGAAAAGAGTGTTAGGAATCAGGTTAGCCCAGAATATGGACCCGCACAATATGCATGATATCATCAGGTTCTACACTGCCATGTGCTCACTGGATTTCAAACCTACTGCATTTTATCCTACTGAATATTTACACAGAAGCAGCAGTATAGCCTACGTATCCTGTAGCCAATGCCACATTACAAAGTTTATAGGAAGTCAGCTGACAAGAGATGAGAGAGCAGTGTTGAGCTGCAAAGCTGTGATCAAGCAGCTGTCCCAGCAGTGACATTATACTGAGCCCCAGTCTAAATGGAGCGCGGCACAATGGTAAACCAGACACCACGGTGAAAATGGAAACATGCCCACGGGGTCTACTGTTATTTTTAAAACCCAGACCTGCACCCATATAATAGCTCACCTGACTGCACTTCACTTGTGTGGTTAATAATATGTTAACATTAATGTCATTATATTAAGGGCAGTGCTATCAAAACACCGGGAATACACTCGTTTTTATTTTTATACTACTGGACATTATACCCATATGTGATGGCTTAGCAAGGATGGTAGTCTATGGGAAACATTTAAAAGGGAAATGGTGACACATTCAGTAATATCGCAGAACAACCTCAGGAAAGAACTTGTTGAATACCTGTAAGACTACTGTAAATATAAATATAATAGACAGATAAAAAAAGAAACAATTTCATTTGTCATTTAAGTGATATAAAAAATATCGTTTAACCTTGAAATGAAAAAAATATGTTTGTTTTTATTAAATGATAACATAGTTAAACTTTGAAATTCAATTGACAAAGAAACTGTCTCCCACCATCATCACTGTATCTTTAAGCTACTTTTTTGTCATTTTATTGAAAAGGTTTCCTGCAAGTAAAGATGTCCATAAAATCTCACAGTTGTTGCCACCATGCCTTCTCCACAGGGTTATGTTGTTTTATGGAATGCAATATAACGTTCAAGGTTGATTAGAGGGGCATTTATGCAGACACAAGACTGGAGACATGTTGAGACTACTAAAGAAAATGCAAAAAAGCTAAAAGCAAAAGCTGGCTATATATAATATCTAGGATGGGTGGAGAAGGTGCTTTCTACAAAAATTGCAATGCAAACGTTCTTGTGACATTTATAAAACCAGGAAATACCACTCCAAGGGAGACTATTAATCTCAATTGGTCATATTGTCTTGCCGTGTGGTTACAGGATTTTGGCTACACGTGTGGTTATATCAGTCAGAGTTACACATTACTGCATCTAGTGCAGCACAGTTTATTAATCAGGGGAGGGGTCAACACACACCAGACCGTTGGTTTGATTTGAAAAATGCTGGAGTAGGTGAGAACAGGATTGACACCTTTTTTGACAACAAGAAAACACCTCCACAGGACTGTGTAAAGGATACATTTAAATGTGTACTAACAAACCACATGTAGCTTACCTACTGTATCAGAATCAGTCCAAAATTCATCCTTCACAGAAGTCTATCAATATACAAATGTTCAACAATAGCATTCCCAGTTCCCTACATGCAGCTAGAAAAACATGGGTGGCTCCATTGTCAACACCCGAATACAAACAAACCTGGTGTCACAACTATAGCCTATAGTTGGTACTAAAATAGTAACCCAAGTATTGGGTATTTGGGCCTACACACCGACTTTATCTAACAGCAACACCTATTAATAAATATGTTGTATTTTTGCTTTTCCAAAGACAAACATGCAAGAGGATTGTCAGCGTACACACAAGAACAAAGGACTGTTTCTGAGGTTCCACACCAGCACAACATATAGACTAGATCATATTATTTATGCATTTATTAGTATTACTTTCTGATTCTTTAATTAGATACAGCATAACCTATGGATCAGGTGTTGTGTGGACAGCAACATCTCACGCCAGACTAAAAACCCTTTTACTTTGACACTTCTTTAGATGTGATAGTGTCAGACTTTAGTCTTTTCAATGTCTTATACTGTAAGCATTACCTGTAGTAGGCTGCATTACTCTGAATAAAATGAGAATCACGGTAACTCATGGCAAGCCAAAGCTCTTACTAACAACACAAACTAGTTTGGCAGGTATGAAGGGGGGCTCATGAAATCATCCATGCTATGTGGCATTAACAATTATGTTGTATATCTTTGACTGTATACCATGAAAACCTCTGAAGTTAAGGAGGGTGGGAGTGCATTAGGGACATTTGTGCTGCTATCTTGAGAGGGCAGTGCATATGTGTGTGGGTTCTAGTGTTTTAGAGTAGGCTAAAGTAGGCTAAAAGCAGTTTAGAGGCGAGTGTGACATGTACTGACATGTCCCTATTCATCTAAAGGATGCTATTCAATAAATAATGTTGCAAGCTTGACGTTTCCCTTATAAAAACAGAAAAATCACTCACCTGGACAGTTCAGTGCAGCGAGGAGCTAACATAGGCCAAACTCAGAAATCATGGCCGGATAAAACAGAAGCGCAACGAAATATTCTGTGCCTATTTGTATTTGTCTAATTTCAAGAGGCAGGATGGAAACAGGACCCAACTGATCTACATTCAAACAAAATTTGAACCCAACTGATGCAAGCTGCAAAAGGACGGCATAGTTCTACTTACTGTATAATTTCCTACCCTGCAATACCGGTGTAATAAAATCGGCATTAATGGCAACAGCCTGTTAATGACGTTTTAAGGAGATTGCGTTACGTTTACAGTCATGCATCCTCAATCATGACTCTCACTCGTTTTTATAATAAATGCATGCTCTCATTGTGTATTTACCATGGTTTATAACCATGTCTGTTTGAATCCTGGGTGGGTTACTTGGTGCTTGAAGCAACAGTTTCCTAGCCTTCAGTTTGTCTTTGCTACGAGAATCAGTTTGGAGAGGCAAGCAATACTTTCAATTCTGTCCTGTAAATCTAGTGTGTGACCAATCAGCCTCGTCCTGGTAGCTATGGGCGTGGTTTTGGTGTGACGACAGTGAAAGTGACTTGAAAACATTGGCGATTCCTGCATATAGACAGATGGCAGTTCCCTGCTCTACAAGGAAAGCTGTTGAGCTTCAGAACTAGCTCTACTACCTGAAAAAGATAGTGTACTGTACTCTACAATGCTTGGCATTGGAAGTACATTCCAAATTGCAAATAATTATTTCCAGCTTCACCAGATTTGCTGTGTTTGTGTAGTCTCAGCCTCTTCCAGCTATTATCACTACATCACATAAGCAACTCTGTGCTGAAAGTCTGATACATACAGTAATAATACCCCTGTAAGCTCGATAGCACTTTCCGGAAGTGAGGAAGTCGATATTCATTGGCTGTTATCATTGTCACTCACAAGTTTGTATCCGTAATTTCAGTGCTACGCTAGTGCAGTGCTTTATTTAGTCATTTCTGTTTTTCATTCATTGTAAGCAGTAACCGTAGTTATACAGTATAATCCTCCTATAGTTATACAATTATGACAAACACCAGGTGCTATCTGCCTCAATTTGATTGAATGGTTTCTAAACAACAAGTGTTGTTTAGCAATCTGAGCTGTTATTATTTTAAACTCCTGAAGGCCATGATCCAATGCAGTTTTTCAGGTTTGTTGTATGTTTGTCGAAAATGTTGATTTGAGTTTGAATTTAAAGAGTTTCCAGCCTGGTAATATAAACAAGACTTGTAGCTTGAAATGTTGTAAAGAAAAGCACAAGCTTTTGGGATATTGTTTCCGTTAATCCATTCCATACAAGACATTTTCACTTTCTTAGGCATTGTGTGATATACTAATTTGATTACATTAAATATATTCTATCATATTTTCATTTTCTTTCATTATCAATAACCTCACTTAACTATATTTCATAAATGTGTAAAAATGTCAATAACTTTGTTCTTGGGATGTTTGGCCCACAAAGACATCTTATTACGACAAGCCATGTTCCTTTCTATGTTAACAGAATTTGCATTTAGCCAAATTGTTGTTGAAGGTATAGAGTATGGCGAAAAAACAACTGCAAGTAAACATTTGAAACCTGGGGCCTGAGGCTGCAGTCTGTATCACTTTGTTTGTGTTCCCATTTACAGAGTCAGGACTGTGTAGAAACACCAGATTATTTTTTAGCACACAGAATGGGAAGCTAGTGGACTGTGAGGAGATATTTGCTGAATATGACAAAAAGTGTATTCTATTATTAATACTAACTCTACCTTTAAATCATGTGCAAAATATAAATAAATATATAGGAGTATATACTATGTAATACAAATATATTATTTGACCAATTTTAAAGATTTATTACATTTTGATCCTGAAAAATCTGAATCCACCCGTCTGATGGGATCAGGATAATCCAGGTTTTTTTGGATCAAAAGTATCCCAAATATGCTAAAATGTTTTGAACAACACAAACTGAAGGTTCGATCCAGATGAAAACCAAGATTAGATTACGTGATCTAATTAAATTTCAGAATCCATGTTCTTCTTTTGCACATGTCTATAGTAAAGAAGTAACTTTTTCATGTTCAAATAGAAGTCCTTATTTAGCTAAAGTGTCCAAATCGTATTGTAGCATAACTTGGTATTTTATGGTTCCGAGTATGCACAGACTGCAGGGGATAATGTAACCTGCGTTAATTCAATTGGGTTACAGTCGTCTAACTCATGTTTTGAGTTGAGTGAAACAGTTTTTGTTTTCCCCTTTGTCTTACTGTATGCCTTTATGTCTAGAAGCCTTATGTACCACATCATGTTGCTGAAGTACATAGGTAAAATCCAACTGTAGTGTACAGTAATTGCAAACTGCCTAGCTCAGCCAACAACTGCATGTCATTCCTCCCCATGTAGCATCTGTTCATGTTTTCCTTAATTATCCCCCTTCCCTTTAAAAAAAAAAAAACGTTTTGAGCTTTTGAACAGAGCTTTTGACTTTTATGGGTCAAAACTAACATTGTCTTAATACCAGTACAACTTTTTAAAATCTAGTTGAGTAACAGTATTCTATGTGAACAAATATCAATAAATCAATAGTTTAAGAATCAATAGAGAAGTAATTTCAGCAAGTAAACCATACAGTACATTACAGCTAAAATGACTTGCCATTTAAAATGTGAGATTCCCCGATCTAAAAAAGAAATCCATAGCTTTAGCTTCTACTGGTTCTGTATGTTTACATTTTTGCACATCAACCAAGCTAATCAAAAACAATGTCTTCCAACGAAAAGGCTGTCAGTTGGTAATGACATCATGCTGATTATATTCTTGAGATGTATCTAGACCCACAAGGTGCATTCACAAACTTGTTTCACATTCTCAGTCCTCAGTATTACCACAAAACATTTTGAAGTGGAAAATGTGGAGGCTTTTACATTGCAGTTTTTTGTAGTCACACCTGATGCTTTCTATCTACCTTCTTTTAAAACAAATGTTTTTATTTGCTGTGATACGGACATCCTTGAATAATCACCACAGTTGCCCTGCTGTGCAGTTCTCTGTAAAAAGAAAAGAAAGCCTATTGCCCTGACAGAGGAGGGACTGATCTGTTGTGACTCCTGTTTGTCTGAATGAGTCAGGTTCAATAGTACAGCCATCACCAGTGTATCTCCACTGGAGGACATTTACATAACTTCCATTGTGTGGGAGATTCAGTGCCCTAAATCTGCCACACTTCATAGAAGTTGTCCTGTCCTGTTCCCATCTTTGCTGCCCTCCATAACTCAACCAGTAGCTGTGGTAATGTCCCTTTATGATTTTACAGAATATTCTGTATTATCCGCAGGGTTGGGGACTAACTTATTACATGTAATTAGTTACAGTAAATGTAACTATTAAAATTAAAATAGTCACAGTAATCTATTACACTACCAGCTAAAATACTGTAATCAGGTTATAGGTTTTTTTTTTTAAATTAGACGAGTTCTTCTCTGACAACTTTCAAATTAAACAGGGAAGTTTCCAGAAAAAAAATGGGTGTTCTCTTGGGTGTCCTACTTTAATATGATCTCCCGACCAATGTAAATGATCACAAAAATACAAAGATTTGGATTGCATTTCAAAGACAATACGGGTAAAGTAATCCTAAAATAATGCAAAGTAATCAGATTACATTTAGGTTATCCAAAAATTATGTTTTTGATTACAATTATATTCTGGTCACTATAACGAATTACCTTTAACAAGTAACCTAACTTGTCCTAACCTGATTTTCTGACCCATATCTGTTTGTTCCATGGTAGGTACACTTCCCAGATGTAGAGAGGGTGGAGTGGCTTAACAAGGTAACTAACTTTGAGTTGTGAAGTCTTGCTACCAATGCACGTTACAGTATCTCTTTCTAGCTACAGTATCTCTGACTATCTTCTCTTCATTCTACCAATGCAGTCATGTTATGCACAGGAACATATTATCACCACACCCACAGCACATCACTGCAGTATGCATCAATCAACCAGCTTGTCACATTGCTGCATCGCTATGGCAACAACAATGATGTTAAGATTAAAATATTCAACAGTATACTCTAAATGGTCTGCTCCTGTCTAGCCAAGGTTTTATAGGCTGGTGACCCAGCTTAAGTTTTTGAAATAAACGAATATGTATATTATATTATATAATCAATGTTGAATATTTCATATAGATATAATATATTAAGTAAGCCAGTGGCAGCAGTACTTTCCCATTTAACTGTATGCACATCATGGATAATAACTTTTCAGTTAAAAAAACGTAAAACATTAAAATATTCCTAAGCATAGTACATGTTACTGAATGTTCAAATCACAAATGAACAATAATAATGAGTTGATTTTCTCTCAATATAGTCTACGCTGTTACATTTGTATTATCAGGCCTTGACACTGATACTGTAGCAATATGTAGTTCTGATACTGTTTCAGTATGCAGTTTATGCATTTTTTTGAGATATAATTCATAATAGAGTAATCAATAAATTATAAATGACTACGGTCATAAAAAATCTACTTGTAAGTCATATGTATAGTATACCACTAAATACGATGTATTCCGTATCCCTACTGCCAGCTTGCTATTTTAGTCTCTATCTTCAAATGTCTGCATTTGTCTTGCTCCATTAGTGTGACAGCTGGGCTGATGCAAAAGCACTCATCTCTCTTGTCTCTCTCAGACAGTCAGACAAATGTGGCCCTACATCTGCCAGTTTGTGGAGAAACTGTTCCGTGAAACCATTGAGCCAGCGGTGAAGGGCACCAACGCACACCTCAGCACCTTCTACTTCAGCAAGATTGATATAGGCGACACGGTAACCACCTCTTAAACCAGCAGGGGGTTGGGACTCTGTAAATATGTTAATACATATTTAATCATAGTCATTCATATCATTACAAGGTTCAGTGTTTTTAGCCATGACTAGCAAAAGGAAGTTTACAAGGTTATAAGCTATTAAAAAATGCCTTGCTGTGTAAAAATGCTCAAACACACAAACAGTGAGATTATGAATATAAACACAAAATATAAGCATAAACGTAAATGGGAACAAAATGTTTTATTATTGTTTATATTTTTTATTTTAGCCATCTCGTGCCTCCATCCCCCACTGTTCCCAAAATGCATCTTGTCATCTCTTGCGGAATCCCACCACAAATGTTGAGAAGCGGTGATCTAATTTCTACAGGGAGGGGGTTTGGGGTCAAAACGTTTGAGAGACACTGCCTTAAGCCAATGGCGTTTTCAGTCAGTGGACAGCTAGCGGCAGGTGTTGATAACAGGTGGTCTCTGAGTGCCACTATACGTGTGTAATGTACGTGGGCTTGCATGTGTTGTAAATAGTTTCCATGGGAGGTCAGCTCAGGGGTCAACAAACCCCTAACCATGCGGGGGATTTGGAAAAGATGTTTAAGCAGAGTGAAAGATGTTTTAGCAGAGCACCCTTGTTTATGATGTGTACTCTGTTCGGCTGTAGCCCCTCAGGATTAACGGGGTCAAGGTTTACACCGAAAATGTTGACAAGCGCCAGATCATCATGGACTTGCAGATCAGGTGAGCAAGTTAATGCCAGATTCATTCTTATTTGAGGTGTATGTGTTTATGTGAAACAGGATGGATGTTTTCCATGGATAACGTTATTACATATTGTACAGCTTTGTTGGAAACACTGAAATAGATGTGGACATCAAAAGATACTACTGTAAAGCTGGCATAAAGAGCATCCAGGTAAGAATATAGTTTTCCATCATTCTGTTGCTTTTGGTTAATGTTTACTCCAGTGGAAACAGTCAGGTGAGGTCTTGTCTCCTTGCGCAAATAAGCACATATAAAAGTAAGGCAAGCACAGTAAATAACCAAAGCTAAATAGGGAAAGATTACGGTACACATAAGCAGTGATGTTTGAAAGCACTGTTAACCCAACAACATTACAGTATGTTGCTTTTTGCTTGTGCACTATTCAAGTTTCATTAAAGTAAATTGAAGTCATAGCAATAGAATAATGAAAAGGGAAACATATAAATAAATACTCAAACTATTTAAATAATCATAAACACACTATTTCACTCGGTTGTTCCCTGTGCTTAAGTTTCTCGCTGACTTTGTGTGTTTGTATTTGTCCTTGAGCCATTGGCTGTTGCTGCAGTGGAACATAGTTGGCAGAAAAATACTGAAACACTTACTGTGCCTCCTTGGAGACTAATGTGTTGTTAGGGATGTCCCCAGAGACATAATCTCTCCACGGCTGGCATTATATAACCCTGAAAGCCCTCTATACACATCAGTATCTCTACAGCACATTATGTTGCATTAATAGATTAGTGCTAACATACTTTTAGTAGGGAGGCCAAGGCAACATACTGTGCATCAGTACAAACAAAAGACAAATCAACCTCAAACAATAAACATCTAAATCTGTATTTGCTCATACTGTATATGAATAATAGAGCAAATGTAATATATCGCTATACTAACAATTAACAGTTCAGTTCAATGTTGGACGAGCATAGCCAGGGCTTTGGGATGCCAGCTGTGTGATGGGCGAGATCTCCCCAGGGATTATGTAATACTCTGTCTTAATATGTTGCGAAGGAGCTGGGTATGCCACAAGACAGGCATTAAGTCAGGCTCAGAGATAGGATAGTGTTTCCAACATGTCATGCGCTTCTAAGTGCTACACCACAAAAGAATGTTCCATGTCATACAGTGAGATTATAAAGGCAGCCTATTAGAGGGGTTGTGGGATGTGGAAGCTCCTTTTAGTTATTTCTCTGGGTGTGGGAGTTTGAGTCTAACTGTTCCATTTCTACACAGCTCCACGGAGTGTTGAGGGTGATCATGGAGCCGTTGCTTGGTGACATGCCCCTGGTTGGAGCCCTGTCATTATTCTTTCTCAAGAAACCGGTAAGACTCACATGCACCTAGTCGGGTGACGCTAATGGGTCAGTGAAAATTGACAGCGAACAAGCTACTGAATCTCCGGTATATTGACGTTGTCATGTGGAGGAATTCAATATTGTAACATTAAACGCCATGGTACAGATGGGGTAGAGGTCCTGCAGCTGCAACCTGTATCTGACCTTTTGCTTTAGATTATTTTTGTGGAAGACAAGGAAGATTTTGTTTATTTTAGGATATTAGTACATTAAATGCCCATTTATGTACCTATATTTTTATATAGTATAACCCCAACTGAATGGTCATAATTTAAAATACTTGTTTGATTATGTTGTATGCTACCGTTTGGGGTCACTTTGAAATGCCCTTGTTTTTGAAAGAAAAGCAGTTTTTTTGTTCATTAAAATAACATTAAATTGGTGTGTAGACATTGTTCATGTCTACACTAACAGAGGCCCATTTTCAGCAACCATAACTTCTGCGAATTGATTAGATGACCATTTTATGTTAACACCTCCAGAAAATGGTTGTTGATTAAAGAATCAATTAAACTTTAGTTGAGTACCAGTGGCGCGTCAGCATTTGTGTTCTAATAATCAATTTTCCTTTTTAAAATGATGAACTTGGATTATCTAACACAATGTGCAACTGGAACACAGGAGTGATGTTTGCTAAAATGAGCCTCTGTACACCTATGTAGATATTATATATCAAATATATAAATGATCTAAAAATACAAAATTATATATAAAAATCTGATGTTTCTAGATACAATAGTCAATAACAACATTATGTCTCCACTGTATTTTACATCTAGTTGCTTTTCTTCCAAAAACAAGGATGTTGCTAAGTGACACCAAACTATTTTGTTTACAGTAGTTTTTTTATTTTGTTTATATTTATATTTAGTTTGGACCTTGGTGTGCTTAACTAAAGATGACATACAGTAGCTGTCAAAACAGACTTGAGAAAAAAGATATGCTTTTTAATCCCTATCAAGGAGTGTCTCATTAAAGATGACATAGATGTCAAAATGCCCTTTGCCTTTATAGTTTGAAACCCGTATAAGGATAACTTCTGGTGGCATGTTTTAGGTCTGCCAGCTCTTCCATTTTAACCTCATTCATCACTACAGCAGAGCCTAAAAATATTTGGCCGATTTAAACCAAATTTCCTAGTGGAGCAACCCTTGAGCTTTAAATAGCTGCAGATCAAGCTAGCCCTACTTTAGTTTGTGTCTTTACCCCAAGCACTTATCTCAGCTTGAAGTAAAGATCGTTTCAGATGAGTAGACTGGTGTAACTCTAGTGGCCAAATCAAGATTCTCAGCCATGCATGTGCACACTACAGATTTACAAGCAAAAACATAGATGTGTGCAAGGAAATGTTAACAACTATAGTATACCAGCTTGGCAGGTTTTATTCTAAAGAAGGAATGTCACTAGGTTGAAATTGATTTCAGGAGGTTGACCTCTGGCCAATCAGCTTCCAGGTGCGTAATGCAGTTGTGTCTGACCTCAATTAAGTGCCTGTGTTCAGAGACAATCCCCTTGTGGGTCTTGTTCTTGATTGGTCTGCTAGTGCTCGTGTTTTAAAATCACGGTTAAATGTTTATTGTTCTGGTTAGTAATCGCCTGCTAGCGCTTTCATTGAATTTAGTTCACTTAGCATCCCATGCAAGGTTTTTCTTCAGTGCCAAACACAAAGAGAAATATTTCAAGAGCATAAGAGGTAGAGTACAGGCTGTCGTAGAGACATAATATCACTCTGATGCAATGCGGTGCAGTGTAAATAAAATATGGAATGCATTCTTAAGCACTGCTTTTCATAAAGCAGTGAGCTGGGTCAAATTTTTCAGTAAATTAACATTGATTGGGATCAGTTTTTCGATTTGCTCACCGCCGAAAAGCAAAGGTTGATGCAGGAAAGGCTAATTGTTATGTAGAGTAATGTTGGTTCTAGTAATGGTGAACATCACGCTGAATAATGTTTTGATTGCTTGAGATTAGCATGCACATACACAACACAAACTTAAGAAGCATTTCTACATTCACCATACAGTACAGTACAATGTGCACATTCTACAATGACCATGCCCCCCCCCCCCCTTCCCATATATACACACAAACACACACATACACACTGCTTACAGCCTCTTTGCTGCAGTGCATGTAGTGCATTGTAAAAAGAAAATTCCCTCTATAGTACCTCTAAGATGATGGAGATAAAATCTCATTAAGCTTTTCTAGCAGGATCAGCCTGGAGAATTCTCTTTATCTCTGCATGTGCTTACCACCGCTGACTAAAGTTGTGCAGTTGTCAGTTTATATTCCTCGCTTTTCCAATTCACAAGCCACCATGAAAAAGAAATAAACCAAGCTGATCTTGTTGTTTCATGGGGGTACCAGCATATTTGTCACCATTCTGCAGCATTACAGTACATTTAGTAAAGACCCACAGTCATTTCCTGTTAACAGACCTTATTATGCCCCAAGATACTAATAAGTCCCAAGAGCACCACCTCTCTTATAAATATTTCATCAACCCAGGTGTTTCTGTTCAATAGTTATACTATATCTGGACTCTGCCAGCTGGTAGAGTCTCATGGAGTTACAGTAGTGTAGAAGCTTTTTAGCTCAGGTGCACTAAAAATGAACAAGCAAGCGTAGTTGTATTTGAATGGAGAATGAAGATGTCAGGAGCTCTAATGGCTGGAAACACAACCCTCTCAATGTCTACGTGTAAATGTAATTATGTTGTTAAACTGGTGCTGTTAATACAATCAGTGCTTTACCATGTTTGTTCTAAAAGCAACCTTGTTTTACCTTGTTTTGTTTTAACTATTGAACTATTGGTGAAATGAAAGCACTTCTGATATGGATGTATCTGTTGACATACGTACTTGTTTCCTTTTTAGTTACTGGACATCAACTGGACGGGCCTTACCAATATACTTGACATTCCTGGGCTCAAGTGAGTTGATTAAACCCAGTTTGTAGTAGGATTATCTTGGATCTCTGGGCAGTTACAGGGGAAAAGGGTCTTGTATAACAACAACAAATGGTGACATATCTGCAAGGCATTCACTCCATTTGGCACACACGGTAGCAACCAATAAGCTCTGGATGTAAAATAAGATAAATCGATTCAGAAAGCAACAAGGTTTACTTCTAGAGGCTGTGTTTTTAATAAAGTCTTAATGCAACACTTTAACCAGCTTCAATGTCCCTGAGCCCAGGGCATGAATGCTAAGTGAAGGATAGAGGCTAAATTTATTAAACATGAAATAACATGGGCTCTTACATCCTTATTAAAATCAGATCTACTCTCAGAGGTTTCCCATTTGGGGAAGTAAATGTAATCAAATAAGTTGTCTACTATACAATTTGTAAACGTTATAATGTATATGAACACACAAAATGTTTGTGTATGTTTTGTTATATGATTATGGCCCCATTAATACACATTTGTTTTATATGTCACACGTCATACAAAAAAACATACTTAGCATCTGTTTTATGCTATTGTTGTATGAAACCCATATGAAAGGAACCATAGTCAAATAAGACAGCAGACACAAACACAATATGGTTAATAACATTTGATATTAAGTGTGTTTCTAAAGCACGTGGTAGACAATGACAATACATGTGTTGTGACTCCATGTTACGATCTGGGACTCATCCACAGTCATTATAAAAACACTAGCAGATTGCCTGCAGCCACCGGTTTGTCCCTTCATGTCGACATAGGAGCCAGTTACTAGTTCTCTGCAAGGGTGAAACCAATCTGGGCTGCATGTAATGTCAGTGGGTGTGTGGGCGTGTGCGCATAGCCTACTGTACAGTACACGCGGTCTGCCTGTGCTAGAAGCACACATGCAGCAGTGCTGAGAGCAGCGGGAGAGGCTTGGAGGGTGAAACAGTGCCTGGAGCTTCTTAAGAAACTGACAGCGTCAGCTGCTGCTTACTTTAAGGATGGCTGGTGCAGTGTCATGAAACACCCCTCCCAGCTGCACTGCAGCCTGCAGATGTGTGTGTGTGTGTGTGTGTGTGTGTGTGTGTGTGTGTGTGTGTGTGTGTGCGTGCGGGCGAGCGTGCGTGGGTGGCGCGGAGTAGGGGGCTGGGGGGTTTTGGCGATTCTATTACTGTATGCCT
>JAODUG010062109.1:0-14362 GCA_027564795.1 Aphredoderus sayanus
TTTCAGGAGTGTCACCCAGTGAAGGGTAAATATATCCTGGAATACTTGATGCGACCCAGCCTCACCCAGACTCCAGCAGCCCCCAGGCAAGTTGAGTTGAGACCCCTGCTGTAGTGGGTACCCATTCCCCTAAATAAATAAGACACCCATCTCTCTCACACATAAAATGTTCTAAAGTTCCAAAATTATCTGTAAGATGAGAATGTTACCATGGAAACAAACCACAGAACTTGCACACAAAGCGACCAGACCAGTTCTAAAGCACAACACACAGATAGTAAAACACACAAACCATAACGAAATAGCCTTCTAAAGAGACAATAAATGTGTTTGCATGTACATTTCCAACTCCAACTAGCCTATCCTCCAGGACTATATGAAAAGGTGTGTGATGTGTGTCTGTGCAGACCATTTAGAGGGTCTGTTTTGACAACTGACGAATCATTCCACCTTCTCTATGATGTCCTTCTCTCTCTCATACTTATTCACTCACAGAATGTGCTTGGTCAACACGCCTATAACAACCTGATTAGCTTGATGTGCAGCTAACAGATAACTGAAGCAAAACAGAGCACGTACACTGGTTTGAAAGTGACACCTGCTACAGCTGCTAAAAACAAAATAAAAATGGGGAAGATGCGCGTGTGTAGATGCTATATACAAACATGACAGGACAGGTTCTCTTTAGAAAGGTGTGGCAGTGACACGTCAAAGAAAACCTCTCTCACATACCACCCCCCCACTCCTTCCCTACCTCAGCGGATGACAACATAGTACCAAGTGTTCGGTTGCCCTCATTTCCCAGCTGGATTTGTGAATCACAGGGTCCCATTTATATGGTATTTAGGTAGGGCTATCCTGTAGCAGGTATGGGTGAAATGCCTTGCTCAAGATCACTTCAGTAGGGATGATCCAATGAGCGACTGATTCTTTAGGTTTCTGTTGTGTGCGTGTGCGTGTGTGTGTACATGCGTGCGCACACTTGTGTACCTCGAGTAGCTGTGGCCATGTCTGCCACCTTCTGAAAAGCATCTAGGAAGGCTCCCGTCACCAAGATGGTCGTCCTGGCAACACAAATAAACGTTAAAAATGTTGGCCTACCACACAACAAGCAATCATATTTACATTATTTCTGTAATTATGATCTGACTATCACTGAAACATGAAGTTGTATAACTGCAGATTATCACCATTATTTTATTCATGTTATTTAAATGTTGCCATGCAAGAGCCCCAGAACCACCAGACAGGTGTTTTGGCTTATTTTGGAGTCATCTACACAGGTTAAAAAAGTTGTGCAGAGTTATGCTGCATATTCACTGAGGTCAGCAAACTGCCTAGACTAAAGAACCAATCAAAAAGAAGGTGTCAAATGTCCCACTCCAACAGGTGGAACAAAACGGACACAATTAGATGGGGCTGTACTGCACAGTCCAAAAAAGATACAGGTCTGCAAACAAATTACATATAAATGTATTCCATTTCTTCTTGCCAACCCCTTAGTAACTGTTAATTAACATGTATTATTCATGTCCTTACAGCCCTTGTAAGAACAGGCAGTCAGTTCCAGTCTTTGATCAATCCTTCAGGAATGTAACATCACATTCACATAAACGGTCACTGAAGTGAAAAGGGCTTCTATTTTCGAGAGTCGGGACATGTGAAGCCACAGGAGGTGCCAGTTGCACTCAAAGGCCAATGTTAGGAGTGCAACCAGAGACCTACTGACACACACGGCCAGCTACCATCAATGGCTCTATTGTCACTGTCTGTCCACTATGAGTCGAGTCTTTTATGGTTCATATACAGTAGCTGAATGGAAATGCACATGATGTACAACAAGTCACATACACGCACCTAACAACTTTACCTAGGTGATCAAATGACAGGGCTGTCAATGGGGTAAAATGAAATTATCGTAAAGAGAGAGAAATGCCCCTCCCCCTTGCCCTACAATGTCAGTTAGCAGGTTTGCAGGTAACCGGGCTTCATCTGGATGTCAAAAATCGGATACCTAGCAGGCTGAGGACACAGCTCCAGGGCTGTGACAGAGATGCTTATCAAATGAAGTGGTCTACAGAGACTTGTGTGTGTGTGTCCCTTACTTGAGCTGTGACTGTAGCTTGGCTCCTTTGGTTACAAAATCCTCCCATGCAGGATAACTGGCCTGGGTAGAGAAAGCAGGGTAGAGAGAGTCTAGTAAATAAAAGTAGGCTTAAAAAAAAAAATAAACTATCACTGAAATCACCCAAAATGTTACTTTTAATTCCATCCTATAGCCACATGACACCATCCTGATCTCACATGTTCACAAATGTTCACTTAGTATGGAAACCATAAATGGAGAGACATTTGACTAAATGCCAGGCAAATCACTGTCTAGTTGAGGAGTTCCACTTAAAATGACAAGAAGTGGTGTCTGTTCTAAAATCATTTGAATGTCAATGAGAGCATAACATTAATATTGGCACAACAATAAACTGTGGCCCTTTGAATATCGTGACAAGAACACTACATGTAAATCTAATATTTCCCAACATTTTTGCTGTGTGTCAAGTTTTATTGCAAGCCAGTTGCTTCACTTCCTTGTTTTTTCTGGGTGTGTAAGCAGATTCTAAAATTCTTTGTGGAACAATATTTGGCCGATTTTGACTATGCAGATTATGTATTAAAGTAACTGCCAGACTTACTTATTTGAGCCAGAATGTACAGGCCTGAGCTGGTATCTATTCTTCAATTTGGCGGAATGCGGTGTCTATAATGTGTATTTATGGGTGTATTTGTTTAGTGGTTCTGATTTAGTGTCCAGATACATGTATTCAGATATATGAAGATAAGAGAAAATATTTTAAGTGTTACTTTAGTGCGGCTTTAGAGCCAATTCGTTTTAATCAGCAGTTTGTTTGTGTCATCGTTTGAACAAGAAAGTTCTAAGGAACACTAAATGCTGATCATATCTCTGTGTGAGCATCTGAGCGCTCCCTGTGTTAGTTCAGTGTGTGGGTGTGTGTTCATGTGACTGATTGCTTAACTCACAGTAAATCAGAAACATTTCTGAAGATTTCCTCAAAAAGAGAGATGTTTATGTTCAAACCCTGTTTTTCTGTATAGCCTTAAAGGGGATTTCATTCCTGTTTTGATCTGGACCTCATCTTTGCATCTCTCCCAACTGTGGCAATAGCTTGTGACCAATATCTAATCAAAACATTCCATTTAGAGTTCTGGCAAATCTGCTCCCTAGACCGAGGGCAGAGGGCCGAGGTCTGTACCGTAAAACACTGAGAAACATTTTCCAGAATGTTGTTGATGATTTCTTGTTTTTAATGGAATCCAAAACTGAGATCCAGTCAAAAGTTACTTCCTCATTGCAGTCAATGCTTGTGGGTCCATTACGGTACATGAAAAATGGGCCTGTGGCAAAATTCCGTCATAAAAAATAATGAAAGGCTAGGTTCATGTAAAACCAGTATTATTTGTAAATAAATATTAGGGGTTTCTTTTTCATTTTTGGTGTTTTCAGGATTTCTAATATGCAAATTACACATAACAGGTGGACACTGTAGACACTGATCAACCCTAGGTAGGGGGGGGGGGGGCTGTATTCAGAGTCAGATGTAGAAGCTTGCTGTGCATTCCTCAGAAATCAGTTTAGGCTCAGACCAGAGTATCATGTTCCTGCTAAGATGTTCTACAACACAGGGTGAGATACTATCCATCTGTCTACTGGCCATCAGAAACACGCTGCCTACACCCACACACTGTAATCTGGTGATGGTGTGTTGCGAGGCATTGATTGTGCAGTGTAAACATTTTATTATGCATGTTTTAGGACATTTGTGTATAATCTGACTATGACAAAAACAAGTAATAAATACAATGTTTGACAACAGTGGAATTAATTAAATGGTGAGGCAAGAGGGCTCAAAGCACACCCGTTCCACTTCAGCTCTGTGTGTAGTGTGCGTGAGAGCGTGCGTTTGTGTTATGACTGATAGAACTCAAGACATTACTGCATTTCAAATTAGTATTGTCCAGCCAGTGGCTGTTATGTGTATATACAGCCTTGTAGGCTACTGTTGTCCGATTCAGGCAGCAAATAACCAACACTTTGAGATGACAAATTGCGAACATAACCGCTATTGCTTTTATTGCTCAACTTTGAAGTCTGGGACTGTAATTTTTTAACATCATTTAATTTGCGTAGCTTTCAATGTACTAGTGATTTGATAGCATGACACTTGTATCTCAAGAAGACATAACGCAAAGCAGTTATCGACAGCAGTATTAATAAGCTTCTTGATGTAAATTTCATGGGTTACCGGTAGATACATTTGGAACCGGGTCTCGATCCCCATACTTAGTCTGAATTCATACTGCTTAACTCATTAAACAAAGAACATACTGTAGCAGCAGTAACTGAAGAGAGTAGCTGAGAGGCTCTGTGCATTCACGCCCATATTTACCTCAAGCAGGCAAATTTTCTGTCATGAAGACATTTCTCTGACATCAAACACACCCCACCTTACCTGTTTTGGTTTAATGAGTTTCTCAATGTGTGAGAATGAGCGCGCGTGCAGACACACACTACTTGAACACTTATCAGAGAAATGTATGAATCATAGTGGCCCATCACACTCAAAAGAGAGTACATAGTATATTAATGAATATTCCAGTATACAAAGTAAAACTCCTCCCTTCTTGAAATAACTGAATTTTATTAAAACTTCCACTAAACATTCCAAATTTGATTTGGGTCATGTAAACAGCACCAAATTATGCCTTATTCCAAATGCAGCATTTACTGATAAATTCACGTCGGCTATGCTGGTATTAGTCAGGTTTTATGAGCACTGTTTGGACAATACATTTATATTTGTGGTTTTACCTCAGCTTGTGATACACTTCCTTTTGACAGTTAACAGTCAGCTCTGTGCGAACAACTCAACTAGCAGTTTGAAAAACTTGCAGAACGTTGACATCAATGGTGGCTACCATGGGAACAACATGACTTCGGTTTGAAAAGTAGGGAAATTCCTCCATAAGGCAATAGGATGTCATGAGACTGTTTTACATTAATCAGAGTATACTGTACACGGCTGCATGTTAACAGAATTAGTAGTGGAATATTAATTTTCATATTAAGATTATATTATACTTTTTGGAGTATGGGCAAAATAAATGAGTTTTGTACATGTAAACGCAGTTTGTGACTGTCTAAGGCTCTGTTCCATTCAATCCAAACAATCATTTATTTTCAGTAGGTCTGCACACACAGACAGCATAGTAAACAGTAGTTAGGCCTACCGCACTGTTTTTAGTAAACAGTTTTAAATACAGTATAATCACTGCTGTGCATGTGTCTTGAAAAGAACAGGACTGTAGATAGGACTGAAGTCATTCTTTATTCTGGACAGGTACTCACCCACGTGCATAACTCAACATCCTTTCACCACATTGAAAATGTCATACAGAAACTGAACATGTACACACAGGTCCCTAGTCACAGTGCGTATCAGGCGAAGGTAATTCATTTAAATGTAGAATGACTTATTTTTAAATGCTCTCTCTAAGTAGCCAAATATATCTGTAAAACAAGGATGATATATTTATTATCAGTTAAAACAGTACTGTAGTATGGTGTATATACAATGTCTACTGATACATATGTAATCACATGGTTGCCTGTACAGTAGTTAATTCTGATTAATCGCTTGTGATTAATTGCATCTATTTAACTGACCCTGAATGGGGAGTTTTATGCAAATGCATTAATTAACACAAAAAAATTGCAAGGATTTTCCAGAACCCTCAAATATAAAGCATATAGCATAAAAGTATATGCTGAAAATGTAATCATAACTCATGGGAAATAACTCAAGCATCCGAGAGGACCATAGAACTCTATATATTAATGACACAACAGATCAATGTTGGTTTTTTTTTTACCTAGTAAAACTACCAAGAATTTTGAATGCCTCACACTTAAGCAAATCAAATCGTTCATAGAGCCAGTCTGGTCACATTTTTGCAGTAGTACAAGAACCACTGCCATTGCAACCATTACAACATCTTAAATGTGTGTTTTGATACGGCTCTATGCCTTTAAGGTGGGCGGTGTAAGGGATAAATGTGCTCCACCATCTTGAAGAGGGCGGTGTATATACGCCTGTGGGACCGTTCAGGTGCGTGTACAAATGGTACGTGACAGGTACCATTTGTTTTCTATGTAGTAGCAAGCATGATGCCTCCCTCATGTTAATGAGGGTAATCTGAGCCAAATTAGTGATGAGGTAACATCAAGTAGAACAGAAATAACTCTAGCAAGGTAAACAAGGGTGATGGAATATTCCTTTCCATAATAAATTATAGTAGGGCTGCACGAATAATCAAAATAAAATCGTAATCTCGATTCATACCTCTATGCGATTTCTACATGAGAACGATTCATCGACCAATGACAATACGCCGTAACACCATGTGATGCACAGCAGCAGGAAGCTACCAGAGCATGTGTGTTATGAAAGTCACCAGCAAGTGAGAGAGAGGTTGTGGCTGTAAACTAGGGCTGGCCCGAATACCATTTTACAGGCTTTGAATGCTCGTTGGTAATTCTGAACGAATATTCGAAAACTCGTTCTCTAAAACTGCCATTTAAAACATGGGAACATGTACCTCTATCATCTCCGACTGAATGCGATAATAAAGTGGCCTCATTATCAGCACATTAGCTACAGTTAATATTAGACTAACAATGCTACAGAAATAACCTTTTACATATTCCGTTGGTTAAATTTAGCGTCAGATTAAAACTGTTGCATTTAAGTTAAAAACAGGAGCATTTCCTTTGTATCCTTTCATTTCCCAGTTGATGCCAGTCCTATCATCAAGGAATCATCCCGTTTTGTTTACTTCTATATCAATTAAATTAGTGAAACATTTATATTGGGGGGGGAGAAGAGAATCGTGATCTCAATTGTAAGCAAGAAAATAGTGATTGTCATTTTAGCCAGAATCGTGCAGCCCTAAAATATAGTATACAAAAAGTGAAACACAAACAGCTGACCTACCTCTAACACACCAAACACAACTGAGGTCAGGCTGCAAGAACTACAGAAGGCTTACCTAGATTTGTCTACAGAATGCTGCTGTAATATATAAATATGTGTACTTTATACCATCATTCACCATGGACATGGCTATTAAAGTAATAACAATCAATGTGCAAAATACTGCTAGCGAATAAACTATTAGGTGACGCAAAAGCTCCTATGAAAAACTGCATTAATGGTTACAAAAACAAAACAGCTCTAATGTTTCTGGATTGATTTAATACCATGGCCTGTTTTATACTAGTTAATAGACAACCTAGTAACGTTAGGCGTGTAGTTAAGTGTATTGTACTTGTTTAGATGCAGCATCTAATATTTATACATTATACAACCATGTGATCGTACTGAGGTGTGTGTCACTCAGTAAATGCTTAAACATGCTTAAACTAGTAAAACGGCAGAAGTATTGAGTAGATTGATTCCTTTTTTGTGCTGTGAGGGCACTACATTTCAGTGAGTCAGACAGATAGCAAGTGGAGCAATGTGCTGAACTCCACAGGACGGAGGGTAGAGAACAGGAGAGGCGGTTTTTCATGTGCTCCTAATATAATCAATACAGAAAGCAATATGTTCGCTTGCCTGCCTCCTTCAACAAAGTCAACTGGGGCCCCATCCTGCCTGCTTGGTAGATTCTACCGCAGCCATTGGATGGGACTAACAGCAGCCAACTGATGCAAGAGATGAGTGCAGCAAGCAGTGGGATATTCCCAAAAGTGGCATAAGGGAAGAGAGATTATTACAAACTGATAAACACATTACAAACGGATAAACTGCTTAATGTGACTAGAGAGACAAATGTGTGTTGAATAAACAATGGAAATCAATAGAAATTGAAAACATAGGTCCGTTCCAGTCCTCAAACAACGGATAATATTCTGCCCTTTGTCAGTGCCAAGGCTTAAAATGAAGGTAAGGAAGCCACAGATGAAAGTTTTATGAAAATGTCCCATCACAATAAGGTTATAGTGACCAAAATAATCACGGTTAGCAGTATTATCCAGATATTGTTCAAATGTGCACAAATGTTTTAAATAAGTACTGTCACAATATTTTCTAAGTATTACATTGAAAACCACAACACTATTATCCAGCCAGTCACCTTTCCCTTTGCTCAAAACATACTGCATTTATCGTGCAGCATGTCTTAGGACAGTTCAGTTAGTAGCATAAATACTCAACAAATCAAGCGAGCAACAAAGTTACAGCCTATAGACCCATTTGCTGCCAACATCAAACATGCATGCGCAATTCAGCGTCATTTAGCCCCATATACACAATAAAGAATTATTTTTGCAATTCTTTCTTATGAATACAATATTTTACTTGCTATGTGCCCTATAGTATTATATATTATCTTTAGAGTAGGAATACAACCCATAAAATGCACTTTTGCATAAATGTTCGGCAGAGAAACAATATTTTGACAAAAAAAAAAGATTTTTTTTTAATAAATAAATTAAATAAAAAATAAAAATCAAGCAAAATGTTTTATTTGTAAGTCTTTCCATCACACATAAAAACATGAGATGGAAAAAAATAGACTCGTGTCAGCTCCACGGGTAACATCAGAGTTTCAACCCTGATTCAAGAATGATTAAAATCCGTGGTATTTTACAATGTGTTTTTCAGCAGTAATCACTGACTGTATAAATCATTATTAAAACGTGTAACATTAGTACTAACCATCAGGAATTTCCTGTTTGTTCATGGTGAAACCAGTACTATATACTATGGTACCTTACTATAGGTGATAGCCTTAATAACCTTAATATAGAATAGTTCAATTCTGGTTTAAGGTCCATCACTGACTCATTATTTTGATTAGTTGGAATACTATTGGGCATGAGCACTTGCAAACGACAGAAGTTATTTTCACTGGAGTTTCTCATAAGGAAAAAACATTCAGATGTGCCTTTTTTTACCCCTGAAGAATGTCGGCTTGGTAGATTACTGCCTTTACAGAATGTGTAGTATCATATCATCCTCTGTGGGAGGTTGGGGTCTGAAACCTGAGCTCCTTAAAATCAGGTGGGAAACATTTTCATTATTCATTGTGTCCTTAGTATTATGCAGCATGTTACAAGACCTAGGGTGAGTCTAATAGCTCAAACACAGTCTGTCTGGTTTGGAGACTGTTACAATGTGACTGAATTGCTCAGCCCCAATATTAAATACTATTTCAAAATAACATAAATTCAGAGCAGTCTAGGAGAGTGGCAGGAGCTGATAGACCCAAGGCTATGGCCAAGGCTCAACCAGGCATACAAAGAAGGTACCCACAGCTTTACGAACTGTCATATTAGAACACTTGAACAGGTCATTAACATAGATACAATGTAGTGTATAAGATATAGTATCACATAAGAATGTAATGTTATAGGCATATTTCAATATGTAGCACACCGAATGTTTGGCCTCCACTCGCCTATATATTACTCAGCTGATAAAATCCCGCGCCAACATTTTAATACATTTCAATGTGAATCCAAAACAAATTATTAGACAGTGGCCCCTTTACAAAGGTATAGCACAATTGTAAGCTAATACACATTATCAAACGCACCAAATATGTCGTTGTGGGTCTGTAAACGTGATGATAAAAAGTGGTGCACACTGCACCACTATCACAGCCATGGCAATGTGTGTCCAATTTGGGGGTCAGAGTTTCTGAGGGTTCACTCTATGGCACTGAAGGGAGAGATGTTTTGTTTTGATGATTCATATTAACTTTCTTCAGTATCGTTGACCTTTAAGGCCACTGTCCAGTGGTCATGGTGTAAACTGCGTCACTCGCACCGTCGACAGGCCAGGTAGTGCGCATGTGCACTGAGATGCAAGAGGATAAATAACGTTTGCTTTTTAGAGCTTTTCTTGGTCAACCCACCCCCACCACATGCATCTCAACCACACTTGAGAACCAGTTATGTTTTTCCATTAAATATGCCAAAGACAGCATATCATATTTACGAGCTAAACCAACTATGACAAATGTATAAAGTGGCATCTGTTTTTCAGAAAGATACACAGTGAAGGTTTATTTCTACTCTGTGTACGAAATGATCATTAAGCCCTGGCCAAGGTGGCTGGTATAAATTTTTTTTTGTTTTTTTTAATCCACCCGCCAAACAAATAATTTGCAATTTTTGTGCCAGTCTACAGCAGCCTACTGTATTCAATGTTACAGTATTTCATTGGGATAATAAACATACGACAGTACAACTCATCACCACACCATAGCTATGTAGCCTACACCTACCTACGTATTATAGATATTGTAGTCAGCCTCTTACAACTCTGTTCTCCAAACCTCCATTTTTCACAAAACTATTTTTACAGTGCTTTATCTCGAGATTGACATTTTGCTTATTCCTTGTAAATATTGCCACATTGTTTTCATATAGCCCAACAAAGCAACTAGGGCTCGCTGGGTACCATTCACATTGCACCAACCACAACATTGACATATGAAGTTCCGCAGTTGGCTCCCTCCGTTGGTAGTGCATTAGAAAACCAAGGTCAGAGGGAGGGTTAAGACAGGCTTAGACAAGAAATCAGAGGTATTATCAGAGGTAGAGTAGGGGCGGTTCTTCGAGTGTTTGGGGGGTGTGTGTGCCAAACAACAAAGGACAGCGGTAGAGATAAACTTTCAGGATAGTGATTTATTACATGCTTTGAATGATACAAACATTTACCCGCCAGTGTGGGGGATAGTGTTCTGATGTGTACTCTCCAAGGGTCAAATCTACCCACATTTGGTGCAAATGAAAAGTTGAGATATTACAGTAATGATTTTAAACTGAAAGGCTTACAACTGATGAGTGTGTTTAACTTTATAATGCATGAGCCACTTTTCCTGTAGTGTCAGTAACTATTCACAGCCAGGATTATTAGAGGATGTTAAACTAGAATTGTGTGTGACACACAATTTGTTAATTATTTTCTGTTCACTGCATGTAAATCAAAAGCCAACAAAAATTTCAAAGTAACTTTTTTGCAACATTGTACTGACTATCCAGTGAAATTCCAAACACATGGACACCCTGGTATGAGTTTTCACCAAGGAAGTAGTGGTCAAAAGGGCAAAAACACACCTAAACCCACCTAATCTTGGCACCAGACTGCAACCATTTAGTCGCCTTTTTTGGGACAATGTTTAGAAATAGTGTGAGTAAATTTTACAAGCAGTCGCACTAGGTGCCACTTGCACCTAGTGCTGTGCTGTGGCAAAATTCTTGCAATATTGTGCAGAGCTGTTCCCTTCACTACCACGCTCAAACAAACCATCTCAAACGAATGGTCGTCCAAACTGTCCACAACAGAGCAAGTAGCCTACAGCATTTCTTCCTCAGGTAGAGGCAGGACAAAGTTAGTCTGGAGCCCTGCTAATATTCAAATCCCCACATTAAAATGAAATACCTACCCAAACAAATAAATATATAAAAAGCCAAATATTCAGGTACAATCCAAATAGATACATTGATTTTTCTACTCTCAGAAAGAAACAAAATGAGTTGGATAGTTGCTCGGTAATGTAAAACTTTTTCCTGACAGTGAGGATTGAACCATTATAGAATGCGTATGAACCAATATAATATCTCTGGAAAATCCTTTTAATGTAGCAAAGTGACAAAACTCAGCAGGCTTCAGGGTCTATTCCTGATGTGGTTCCTTTTTGAAGGTTCTCAAATAGCTAAGAGGTAGTTAAAATACTAAACATAGATGATTGGATCAAACCTGTTTATTGTTTGTATGAGCGCATTGCCTACAGCTGCCAGTGAATGCCAATACCAAAGGTTGCTTTCATTATGTAACCGAAGAAATAATTAAAAATAAAATTTTTAAAACAGGTATCGCAACATCTTCCACATTATTTTCAGCATTGAATATCCAGTGTAAACCAATACTGATACATTTAAACGTTACAACTCCACACAGAAGCAATTTTTACGGATCTAAAGTTGTCCCTAGTGAAACAGTGATGACGTGGTAGTTGGGTCAAACATGGGCACAGAAAGGAAAGTGAGTAAGTGAATGAGGAGCCTGTCCTCACAGTAATTTATCACCTCAGGTGGACATTTAAGAGCTGTGAGGTCTATTCACACCGTACGCTCTTGTTTACACCCCCCCCCCCAACACACACACTTCCTGTCTATTGGTCCTGTCACACACTCTGCATTCTCAGATTATATTAATCCCCTAAATTAGGTCATGGTAGCAGTGAAATGGGAGGTCAAAAATACAAATATATTAAAATGATTTTGTATTGATAACTGCATCAAATTAGATATACAATTAATATTAGAGCATCAGGCATCATCAATTTAGTCAAGAAGAGACTGAGTATGCATGCATTATAAAAAATACTTAACTGTGCTCCTAATGCCACAGGAACACTACATTATGACATGAGTTGGTAGAAAAACGTGTGTAAAACAAAAGTCGAATGGACTGAGAATATTACGATATCTACAGTATGACTGAACCATGTTAACATGTTGGAATGTTAAATGGTAACAGATCTCAAAACTGCTGTCAGTGGTATGATTAGAGCAAGTTCCTAGACTAGTGAGGTATTTTACAAGCCTACCAACAGCTAACCCAGAACATCTGACACTGGCAGAATGGTGAGAGAGGGGGAGGAGAGGAGAGAGACCGCAAAGGGCAGCTTGCTTAGCAAACATCAAAGAGCATAGAGTTCAGACATCAAACCTGTCTATCATCCATCTCAAACTAACGATTTCTCCTAAAATGTTATTTATTTGTTAATTACTAACTATTTTTAAAATATAAATTATGGCCAGGATAAAGAATATAGATTACGATTTCTATTTTCAAAAACACAGTACTTGTTTCTAACAAAAACTTATAATTGTCCTATTCTCTACTTTCCTGTGAAGCGAGCAATAAACACACACGATTGTGACTACAATATATTACATCTAGCTGGTTGCTGTATTAGCCTAGCCCCACTATTTAAACAATACCATTTTGCCATAGGTTTGTTTTAGATTTATTATTTTATTTTCCCTCAAAAACGACATACATAAAAGCTTTCAATAAGGCTGCCCCGTCGTCACATATTTTGTCCTACCTTCATGTCGCTCATGATTAGCTGGAAGAGCCCTCCCAGGGCGCTGCACTCTCTCTCTATCCCGGCGTCCATGACTCCTGACCGGCCAGAGACTCTCACCGCGGTCCGCTCCAAGTCTGAGACCTCAACGCGCTTATAAAACACGCTGTCACTGAAATCAATGAGCGCCTTTTTCAGGTAAAGGTCAATCCCAATTACAACATCCCGGGGGCGAAGTCCACCGACATAAATGTACTGGCCGAAAATAATATGGTATAGCACAATCCCGAGTGGGAAAGGAGAGAGCGGAGAGCTCGCTACGTGGAATAGTCTCTCGCTCACCCCTGGTAGCTAGGCTAACGTTAGCTCTGTCAGCCGATGCTGCCGGCCAGCCAACTAGATACTCCCCCGAAAATAGACCCCATCCCGGCTTAGTTAGGTGTAAGAATGCCAGAAAACGTCCCACTGGTAGGATATGTCTGCGTCCTGTCCTTTTGTAAGAACAGCGAACAGAGTTAACTAAGTTAACGCGCAACAGCTAGTTAGCATGAGCTAACAGGCTCCCGACCTGTTAAAACACTTTGGATCAATGGAAATCAGCAGGCAGCGACTCGGGAAAATGTCCCCAAAAAAGACAGGGTCTTTGATATCCGCAGGGCAGTTTGACTTTTCAATTTCTCAATACCGCCCTTTACGCCGTGTATCCATGCGATGTTAGTTTGTTTTTGTAAGTTTTAAGGTAAGCCACTGACGTTCTTCCAGTGTGTCCGTGGATTCCGTATGGTTTCTATGTGGCAACTCATTCCCTCCATCCCGGGGCGGCGCGGTGGGGAGGAGCTACAGCACATTTAATGAAAATTATTAATTAGGTCAAGAGAGAGGCGAGCGGTGCAACAACAGTATTTAAAAAGTTTTACGTTGTCTAATATGGTTGTTTAAACCATACGATTTAAATGTGTAAAACATTTTAGACTAAAGCCTAATAAAGTCTAATAGAAAACAAAAGAATTTAAAAAGGTGTGTGCGTGTGTGTGATATGCTGATTCACAGACCCATTCCCACATCCCAGTCTTATCACCATGGAGACCAACCTTCCTGTGTGTGTGTTTGTGTGTGTGTGTGTGTGTGTGTGTGTGTGTGAGAGAGAGAGAGAGAGAGAGAGAGAGAGAGAGAGAGAGAGAGA
>JAODUG010062120.1:0-14361 GCA_027564795.1 Aphredoderus sayanus
CCTGGTGCTTGTTTGTGATTGGAGGGATGGGATGATGGGTGTTACATAGGGTGGTGGTATTACTTTTATTATTTATTGTATTGTTTTTAATGATTTGTGTTACATGTATTTGTATGAAAAGTGCTATATAAATAAAGATTGATTGATTGATTGATAAAGGTAGGTAGTCTAATCGAATGCAAAGAAGTTTGATTCAAATATATTAGCACCGCCTTTATGACAAACGCTTTTGAATTGAGGGGATCCAGACTGATACTTGCAGCAAAGTCAACACTTAAAATTGTTTTAGAGCCACGTGTTTTGTAATGGCATCAGTGGGAAGTTTTTTGGCTAAGTTATTTTTGGCTGCAGTACCAACATTGGCTACCATACCAGTCATGGATTAAACCTGCTTCCAGCTTCTAAGGGCTTGCTCTCAACAGCCATGCATACATTATCATTTAGCAGCTAGCATTGCTGTCTTTGTTTTGTGTTTTCTGTTTTCGATTTGCAACAATGGCTGCAAATCGGTAAATGGCGCACATGTGAGTCAGAGGTGCTGCCCTTGCCACATGCTATCAGCTGTTCCAGCTAGTCGACAGCTTTGTCCCCTTTGAAACAACTGATCTTAATCTTCATTGACAGTAGCTATGTAACCATCTTCCATGCCCTTCACAGTTGCTTGGCGACTTGGCAGGTGTGAAGACGCTTTTATCCACAACCATCCAGGAGCCTCTGACTTGCTCTATTTCCAGGTCAGAAGGTCATTCGTTCTTGCTAAAAGAGACATTACCTATACACACCTGGCTCACATAGCAGCATGATATGCAGTTTCCACAGCAAATGCTTCCCAACAAAATAATGAACACAACCTTCTCGTATCTTAGGCTTTTTTTGTTTCATAATGCCATTGACTCAAAAATGATTTTCTGATGACCAATTTCTTGGTTCAGTAACTCTGTCTGAATAGCCTTTTGGTTCTGTGACATTGCATGCACTTTCAAAAATGTTAGGCATGACATTCACCAGGGTGTTTTCAGATTGCCTGCTGTGCTGCACTCACTCTACTCCCAATAAAAGTCTTTACACATGCTCACACACACATGCACACACGCACACGCGCGCGCACACACACACCTATTGCTTCAAAGCTGCGGACATCCTCTTTAGTATTGTTTATTTATTATTTTTGGGATAGGTACTATTTAAGCCTATTTATTTTGAGAGAGCGCTATAGACAACCAAATGCATGGCCAATGCAAATATTATTTTGCATGTGCCTGGAAAATTTGAGGGGTCATTTTTACATTTCATATTGTCTTGAATCTATTTTGAATCCATGTGAGCGAGTTCAGTTGTGAAGACTGAAAATGGGCCATAGGCCTGCCCAATGTGGGGCACAGTGGTTTATTAAAAGCCTGTCCGTTTTTTACTCAAGTATTTTAGAGGGAAAGGTTGACTGTGCCTGAGAGATATATTTTTCTCTGTAATCAATTCTTCAGCAACAAAAGGGATAAGAAAATTCCATACAGTACACATAGTGATTCCAAACACATTGGTACAGTACAACTACATTTATATATGTACACATTGTCCTTATCTGTATGTTTTGAAGCTGTCCTATTTGTATGTTTTAAAATGTGTATGTTTTAAAGCACATTCTACACTTGTTTGTTCATGCACATGTCTTCAGAATGTACACATTATACAATGACATGTTGATTAAAGTGCCAACAACTCTGCTACTCAGGTTTCACTTAGTTCTACCCATGTCCTAGCCTGGTATAACCACAGCCAAATTTCACTTCATGAGTAGGGTCGGGATACGCACCATTTGGGATGTCATTGCACTCATTGCATCCTAATGGCCGTAGACTTCATGTTAATAGTGTAACTATTAGAGCAGCCTATAACTCATTGGCATTGCTACAACTGTTTGTATGGCTTCATCTGGTTGTACCACCGACACCATTGTTGTAACTAAATTTCAAAACAAATGTTTGACTCATGCGTCATTGCACTTAGCCACCCCCACTGATCGCTGATTGGTCGGCCTTCAGGTTGATCAAACCTTCATGCGAACAGGGATTCCATACTATAATCTCAGCGGAAACTGATCTGAGAGCAGTAGTTTGGCAGAGCCAGCCTACCCATAACCACCACATAGTTTCTTCATTCTCTATTCTATATGTACAATTTCAAGCAAGGTTACCTTTAAATCTGAAGTATTTTAATGTGATGGACCCTTTCACAGACATGTCTTAGCAGAGTAAAGATAGGAAAATTGTTGTCAATTTGATTTAGGCATTCTGATTAGCCAGACATTACATGAATTAATCAATAGTGGGTTAATGTTTGCTAATCAAAACACCCAAATCAAACAGACCCATAAATGTATTTGTTGTGTTTACCCGACTATGGCACATCTGTGAAAAGGATTCATTAATTAGCGTTAGTTAAATTACTGGTCCAATTTACAGTGGGAATATGAATGCAAATGTTGGAAACTCAAATTATCTCATTAAGATATTAGAATGGAAATTATTAAGCATAGACCCTACTTGTGTATTTGCCATCAATACTATTAAAATTAAGACTAAACCTTAAAATACAGAGTTTCCTCTTCAATATCTAGATCAGCTGGGACCTTTGTCTAGGGCTTTGACAGCTGATTGGCTATGAAAGTAGATCACCTCATTCAGGCACCAACTAATAAAGGAAATCTCCCCTCAGGAGATCCATGGCACACAATGCGCAAGACAGCTAAGATGGAAACAGATTGGACTTAATATGTTCTAGGACAATCTAGCCTTAGCAGTATATGTCATTTGCGTTTTAATGCACTTTTATGTGTATGTACTGGCATAAGCTGAGACAGCAAAGTAATGGTTAAAGCTTGCTACAAGTTTTCATTTGCACATCTTCCTCAAGTTGAACACAAGTGGTCTAAGTCCACAATCCTTGCTTAAATCCCTTTGTTTGATCACAACATATCACTACGTCCACACTTGGTGATTCCAGCAAAGGTCAACAAACATGTAATAGGTGGTCACATTTTCCCATTACCCCCTGTATCTTGCTGCTGAACAGCGCTGGCTTACCACAGGCATCTGGGGAGAAGAGAGGAAGCGAGGTAGAAACTAGGGCACTGTTATCTGGCCCCTTTTTACAACCACCAGGCGCCAGACAGACAGAGAAAGACAGAGCAGTGGACAGAGAGAGACGGGAGGACATAAGAACTCCACTGAAGCTACGGAGACGAAGGGGGGAAAGACGACGGGATTCGGCGTCACACACCGAGGAAGCAGGCACCGTTGTAGGGCAGGGGACTCTGCCGCGACCTTGATTTGTCTTGTCGCCCTCTTGGAAACTCTTTTTAAGACCACCTCTCTTTCATACAAATCGCACACACACGCACACGCACACACGCACACGCGCGCAAACACACACACACACACACACACACACACACGCACGCACGCACGCATGCACACACGTACACACATCTACAAACACATACCAACCGACGCTTTTTGTACAGACACACCCACCAACCCAGAGTGGAAACATGTTTGAAGAGCAGGCCACCAAGGTGAAGATCACATGTGTGGTGATTCTGGTGGGGATGTCGGCCATGTTGGCGGCTGTGGTGACTGACCATTGGGCCGTTCTGAGCCCGCGGGTGGAGAAGCTCAACACCACCTGCCAGGCGGCCCACTTTGGCCTCTGGAGGCTCTGCAAGAAGAGCATCTACATGGTGGAGGAAGACCCACAGGGGAAAGGCTGCGGTCCCATCAGCTTACCTGGAGGTATGCCATTCATTGGTGGAGGCATGCTGGCTTGCTGTGCTGTGTTGCATGTGGCTGATGTGGATGGCCGTATAGCTGATGCCAGAACCTGGTGCCAGCGATGAAGATATAGTCACCATGGTGTCAGCGAATACACATCCCATGGTTTCACTTTGTCGTCTGTGTTTGTCTGAGCCATTTATGGTTATATGGATAGTAAGTACTGTATGCTCACAGTTCAGAGGTGTTTGTGTATTAAGAGTGTGAAGAACCTTTTTGGAAAGCAAATAGAGTAACGTTTTTCTAGACATTATTCTGTTTACTGCATAAACTACTGAATTACTATAAGGGAAAATGTCTCCATTGACATACATAATGATTCCATTTTATTTTAGAAACATTTCAATTTGGATATTACTAATATAATGACTGCACATAAACACAAGGAACTTATGTTCTATTTCTTATCTGAAAATCACTCACTTTCATCTCTTTTATAATTGCTCCTGCTACATTACACACTAATGGTCTCCACACAGTAACAAAGACACATGACACATATATTTACATTGGCACGACTCACAAAGGTTGCATGTTATGCATGTAATGCATGTTACGAGACATTATGAAAACCCGATGACAGATGTTTATAATCTATGCCGACCTAGTAAGCTGTAGCGTAACCTAACATGTACATAGTAAGGCGCCACTCTCTGGAAAACAGGCGTCCGAGGCATCACCAAACGTCATCTTTCCTTACTGTGGGCTCAGTGATTTGCACAGCCCTGACAGGTGCCTGTACACAAATTGATTAGTGGCCAGACACTCACTTAGTGTTAACTGCAGGTTCCCTTCAAATAGAGTCGGCCCCATGGTAAACAGTGTCTAGATGGCCTCTTGCTGGGCGTGTGCGTGCCTTGCAGGCTAACAGTGAGATTTGTCTCTGCCTCCGTCACCAAAGAGCTGCCGTCCCCTGTATCTCAGGATCAGCACAGCTCTTAATGAAGTGTGACTTCCAACTCTACCAGCTAGGTTAGAGTACACCTGGGAGAGACAAATGAGAAGAGTAAAAGAAAAGTACAGAAGGTTTTGAAGGAAGACTGACAAATGACAAATAGTTGGGCACATGGGAACAAATGAAAGTAAACAGACAAAGATCAAATCTGCAAAACCAAATTGTTTATTATGTAAGTAGTTAAACATTATTAGAATACATAATCAGTAATACTTTTACAGCAATAACTATGATGAACGCATCAAGGTACCACTATTGTTCTTCACACATAGACTTACATGAGTCCCATTCCTGTGCTTGAAATGTTCATTGATTCACTGACATTAATTTACAGCCTGCTAGCTAGCAAAACCTTAACACTGATCATTTCAATGATTCTCAGATGCATTCATGTTGTACAAGCTGAAAGAGTTATGCATATCGACAAACACAGCTGGACAAATGTCCCTGATTGAACTGGAAGTACTTTAAATGTAAAATGTCAGATTTCGGATAGTAAGCAAAGCAGTGGAGGCTGGACTTAATAACATGCTTTACATGTTCTCATTTTGAGGGAGAGTGCATTGTCAAGAGGTGTGGACTCAAGCACTTTTTCATACCAGTGTGATTTCAACTGCCTTTTGTGAGGGGAGTTGCACAACACCAAGGTGGTGCTTCAAAACGACTCTTGAAATTACTTTCTCACAAATGACACATGAAATTTTGAGTGGTGGAGAATCAAAAGCACACATGAATCACATCGTGCTGTTCGGCTGGGAAATAAGGTGGATAAATTGTGTATCTGTGTGTGTGTGTGTGTGTGCGTGCGCCAGTGTGTGTGTGCGCGCGCTCGCGCACGTGTGTGTGTTTGTGTGTATGTTTGCTTGTGCTGGGAGAGAGCACCTTTAGAGGTGTATCAGAGTTCACAACATTCTTGTGTTTGTGCAGGTTGCCCTCGACAGTTATTTCAAATCAACGTTGGCCTCCTTTGCTTTTGTGTCCTCCAGCGGCAAACTTCAAACAGTATCAGGGACATGCTGCCAGGCCACTGCCCCCAATTTCATAGCCCGATTTCGGCCATAAGCTTAAATCCTAGCTGCCACCTTGAGCCGACCTTTAACGCACCTAGCTATTTTCTCCTCTGGTTTGTGATTAAGGTGCACTGCCAACAGTCTGTTGGCGTAGCATCAACAACATTTAGCCAGCTGGCTAGATGACTGTAATATTTTTTTAATATATATTGTAATATATATTGT
Organism: Aphredoderus sayanus; assembly: GCA_027564795.1. Classification (NCBI taxonomy): domain Eukaryota; kingdom Metazoa; phylum Chordata; class Actinopteri; order Percopsiformes; family Aphredoderidae; genus Aphredoderus; species Aphredoderus sayanus. The sequence goes on from JAODUG010062120.1 coordinate 6,018, forward strand.
ATAGCAGTTTACATGTATTTCCCAATTCTGTTTGTGAATCTTTTTCTTCATTTTATATTGTTTTCGGCGGTCATTGCTCAATATGTATCAGAACTGCTATTGATATACATTACTCATTCATTCATATCCAGGTATGTACTGTATGTAAGAGATAAGTGCTCTTACTGAACTGCTTAAACGGTGCAGTTAGTGAGCGTTGTGATGATTAATTCACCTTAAATGAGCCCCAGCCACACATACGCACACACAGGCACACACAAACCTCCAGGCCACTGGGATGTTCCTGTGCTGTACCAGCCTAGTTATGAGGTCCCCTGGCAGTAGCCAAGCCATCCCTGTTTCACATTGACCCAGAATCTGTCGGTCATTCTGTGTGAACAGGAAAAGAACAGTGTCTTCCATCTATACCATCTCTCCCCACAATCCCTCGCTCCTCAAAGGCTCCATAACTCAAACTGCACTCAAAGTCCCAACCTGTTACAATTTGCCAATGGGAAAAAGGAATTGCTGATAGCAGACAGTTGAGAGTACATTTTATTTTGTCTATACAATACATAAAATTTAAACGGTAACTTTTAAGATAACTAAACTGAATGTATCTGGGTTTACAGTGTAGAAAGAGCACAAAAAGGACAGGATGGAGGGAGAGTCGAGGCGTAGAGGGTGAGGTGTGTTGGAAATAGGGAGAAAATCTGACTATTGGTGAAGACGCAGGCAGCAGAGAAGAAGCTAAGTTAATGGAAGGAGGCAAAACTAAAGCGACAAGCGGTACCTCCCTCTAATCACCCTCCATCCTGGAACTAAGTATCCCCATTAAACTGCCTGCAAGGTCAGTGTTGAGCACCAAGATACCCCACTTTACTGCATATAATCATCATTGTTTCAACATGTGAGGGTCAAGCCTTACAGCACTGTGTCAGTATATTCTGTTGTTGTGACATTATATCTGACTGGTTTCATTCATTACTCAAACCTGGAGGGTGGGGCTGTTAGCATTTAATCAAAGATGCCTGCTGCTTAATGTATGACTCAAGCCCATTCTCATTATATAATCAATTATTATTTGCTTTTTATGGTAGTATTAACATGTTGAATATTAGATGCTCCAAAGCCATGTCTTTTTAACAAACAGCTGGTTGCTCTACTGTGTGAACTATCATCTGCGTTGTCATATTGGCCTATATTAACACATTGCACCCCGCAAAGAACACGCACATGCAGGCACACATGGATGCCTCCTTTCAATATGACTTTACATGGGAAAATAGATAAGACCAGCAAAGACCAACTAGCAGCCTGTTGCTAGGTTACCTCTTCAGTGACTCTCAACCTGGGCAACAAACAGCTCCTCTGTTGTCTGGTGTGCTCACACACACACACACACACACACACACACACACACACGCACACACACGCACGCACACGCACACGCACACACACACACCGACACACAGCGTGGACAGAGAGAAGGCCTGTCTGTTTTATGAGTTTAATCTCAGAAAGGAGGGGGTGAGGGGTGTGGGGGTATAAAGTATAGGATTCTCCCTGCTCTGCCTAAATGGCAGCAAACAAATACAGAAAATGTTTGTTATAAAAGCTACATGGTCGGGGGTTAGATTATCTCATAGCACTCGGTTGGTTCACTTGATGCAATAATAATTTGCTACACATTCACCTCCTGTGGTTTTCATCAGGGATAATTGTTGTACCAACTTTCTTATTTGTCGGTGTGGTACACACAATGGTCCTGAAGTAGGATATATTGCTATGCACTGATTCACTAATTGCCTAGTGATTTAATTCATATGTACTTATAGAAAATGTAAATAGATCTCAGTGACATAAACAAAATATGTAATACGTGTAATATGTTATTGTTGATAATCAGTGAAATAACAAATTACATTCTACAATATGTAACAATATGGAGCATTTACTGTAAGCTACCTTAGCTAGTTTGGCTACCATAGCTAGTACACAGCTGCACATTTATTCCAGAATGTACAGTGAGTACAGTTACAAGTATTAAGGAGCAGGTAATGGATGCAGGGATTACAGGTGGGCTGAGTATACCAGGCAGCAAACAGCCAAGGATCTATAACCTATACTACACTATGTCCAACAACCTAAATAAATATATGTTACAAGCTTCAGTAATGTTATATATGTTGCTTTCCAGGCTATGTGTCTTTTGTGTGCCTAAATGCTATCTGTGTGTAGATCCTCAGCTAGGTCTTCTAATGGCATCCTTTGAGAAATTTGACTTCCATGCTCATTGGTAGTGCAGCTGCATGGGAATGCAGGCCCAAAGTCAACTGCACTCTTGACTTCAATGACTGTTTTCATCTCTTCCCTCTTTCTCTCTTTCTATCTGTCACATCTTTTCCTTTTCTGTCGTTCTCTCATCTCTCCCTCTGACTTAACCCACAGCAAAAAACTGTTCGTACTTCAAACACTTCACATCAGGAGAAGAGGCGGAACTTTTTGAAGTCAAGACGCAGAAAGGTGAGTGTCTCCTTGTGTCTCCGTACTTCATCAGATAACCAGAGAGCATTATCTCATAGAGGAGTTAGCCTATCATGTCTCTTGCTTTGTAATACATGTACTTCCATTTTGTCTTTGGGGATAGGCCCCTTTATCCAGTTGAAGGTTAAAGTTCTGGGGGAGTTGATCTTTGGGTGTGATCTGTGATTGTTATTAACTGTAAAATTAAATAATGAAGATTAATAGGAGATTAATAGTTGGTCAACAACAAAAATGAATTGCTGTCTTGTTTCTTTTAATAAAAGTACTAATAATATACTAATATTACGATATCAGAGAAAACTAAATAATAAATTGCTTTAATTCAAAAAAGCAATAAAATAATTGAAACAGTATACAGCAATAATACAAACAAAAATGGGAAACATTAAGAAAACAATAAATGCGGAAGGTGGGAAGGAGGTAAGGAGGAAATAGGTAGGTCTAAGTAATAGTCTACTACTCACTCTCAAACACACATACACACACATTTACTTGTCACTCCAAACTCACGCTGCAAACACATTTCATACTTTACTGACATTAGTTCTCCTCAGTTCTGGAAAATATAAATAAATAAAAACATCAACCTTATCCTGTATGTTTCATCTCATCTTTCCCTCTGCTGTAGCCAGAGGGCTGTTTGAAATGGGATGCTATTTCCTGAGGCCAGCTCCTCTGTTCCTCTGATACACGCTAGCTCACATCTAATGATTTCTCAGCTGGATGTATCCTCAAGAAGGAGTTTATTGCTTGTCAAAGATACGACATAATTCACATACTAACACACACACACACACACACACACATGCACGGACATACAGTAGGCAAGCAAAGAGTCCTTCAGCATTGGTATAACCTGGCATTATAGGCTGTATAAATACCGATACTGCCCAAGTTACCCTCACATTGTCTACACTGAAGAGCCATTTTATAACATAATGTGGACAACACTATAATTACATACTATAAATCTATTTGATATACACTCAATCAGTAAGAAGTGCATTGACCCAGTGAACCATTAAAAAGATATACTGTAAATAATAAATAGAGGAAAGAAGCTGGTTTGCTCATACTGTACATGTACAAACACATTGTACTTAAAGGTATAGTCATGTAGAAAGAATGTTATTTGAACATTAAAAACACATCTCTCTTCACTGTCATATGGTGCTACCTCAGAAGCTCTACCCCGCATATTGGAAACACATTGCCATGGTTAAGCTATTGTTGGCGCTGTCCGCACCACCCTGATTGTGTTCCACATTTACTTACTGTAACCAGGTATGGGTAGAAACACTGGATTATGTTTTCAGCGCAAACACAGAATGGGCAGCTAGTGGACTGTAAGCAGATATTCACTGAATTTGACAGAAAGTGAATTAGCTTACAATCGCTGACTGTATCTTGAATGGTAACGGACTATTACTATTTAAAGAAGCATCCATTATTTTATTTAGTTGACCAATTAGCAGAAACATTGCTTTTCTGTGGAATTCTGTTATTATTAATTACATAAGCAGTTTGCTCTTGCATGATAGTGAATCCCCCTAATTTGTTTTGATTGATGCATATTGAATATGCACACACAAACACACACATCTGTCCTGTGGATGGTATTATTAACAGTTTGGACATTACTGTAGTGTCTCAACTCAGGCTGTTTTGAAGACTAATACTCTGTGCCATGACTCACCTAATGTTATATTAAAACACTTATATGTTTTAATTGCATCCCACAGTCCTGTTTTCTTTTTTAGTTTCTTTCTCATTGTGATGTGTATCTCCACACCTAATTACAATACTCTCTCTCTCTATCTCTCTCTCTCTCTCTCCCTCTCTCTCTCTCTCTCTCTCTCTCTCTCTCTCTCTCTCTCTCTCCCTTTAGCTCCCTCCCTCTTACTCTGCCCCCCCCCCCCAACCCCCACATAGCACAGCCCAGTACCACACCACTAGACAGCTAGCTTCAAAACAGAGAGCATGTTTGAGGAAAGGTATTGTTTGTTCACTTCTGGTATACACTGCCCTGTGGTGCATATTTTCACCCCCCCCCCACTTGTGTTCCACTGCCGCTGAGCACTGGGAGAGAGAGTTGTTGCGAGCCTGAAAGGGGCTGCCGATCGACTTTGGTCAAAGTTTTCCGATGTGACCGGGTCGAAACGCAGTGCCACTCCATTACAGTACCCCATTACTCAGTGTTAAGTCCCTCACTGTTAGCTCGTTGGCTATTGCAGGCACAAGCGGAGGCACGCACTGACCATTGATTTCCAATGAGCAGCCTGCTGTGGGGCTGTTCATTAAGGCAGGTGGTCACAACCCACTGGATTAACTAAACCCGAGACATGCTCGGAGAGGCGGGACGGTTGCCTTCGAGCAATGCACTGAACTCACTGCACCCTACTTTGCAAAACAAAAATGAAAGGTTTCTTGACCTCCAAGCTTCAATGTTTGGGAAATAATCAGAGCTTTGTGTAAGCATTTGCAGGGGGGTGAACGTGTTTAGTGGTTGTTGTGCAGATTTGGCAGATGAGATTGCTTGTCTTGAATTGATCTGACCCGGGTACAGCCCGCTTTCGCAACAGTAATATTGTAGAGGTCACCCACCGGGAAGAGAGGAGAGAAAGGTGGTGGTCCTGACGGAAAACAAACCCTGGATTCGCCCCCGCGTTTGTCTCTCCTCTCCTCTCCTCTCTCGCCTTCTCCACATGGCTCGAGGCTGGACTCAAGCCGCCGCTCCCAGCCCGCCCCAGCGGTTGCCGTGGCAACGCTATCTGGGCCTACTGAAAGGCCTGAAGCCGAAGGACATCCTGGACAACAATACAATGGCGCCGTGGCCGGGGGGGGGGGGAACCTGAGAGGGCAGATCTGGGAGTTTGGGGGGGGAGGGTTAAGAACATCCCTCCCTCTCCTCTCGCACTACAGCACAATCAGGAGTGTATGCAGTCTGTTGGAGTGCGCAGAAGGCAATGTGTGCCATTCAAACTGATTCGCTGAGACCGAGGCAGCGTGTAATTATTGTTCTGGTCTGCGGTGGCAGTGTGGAGTTAGGATGCCCCCGCCCCTTCTCCCCCGCAACCACACACACACACACACACACACACACACACACACACACACACACACACACAACAACAATGGGGGAGGTGTGCACGTGTGTGCATGCGCACGTGCACTTCTGCCTGCCGCGTCCTTCCAATTCACCGCCGAAGGAATATGGCATCTCGCAAGTATCTTCTCTGAAACAAGAGGTTTCATTGTGTTGCCACGCTAAACGCTAATTCTGCCCCGCTGTTGTGCAGCGCAAGCCGCAGTACATATGGAAATACCTGCAGTGAGGTATTTAAATACTTACCCGCGTCACGTAACGATCAGGTAATTGCTCAACACCAAAATGTCTTGTCTTGTATGTTGCCACGGATACCGGCATTCTTGCCGGCTTAAGTGGTTACGTGGTCAGGCGTGTGCGTTCTGCGTGCAAGCAAAGATATTGGGCTACTAACAAGATGGAGCGTTGTAAAGCATCTCTGTGGAAAAATGGAATGGCTCTGGTCGCTTTACGTCACCAAGGACATTATGCAGAGGAGGCTGACCCTACATAGCACCCAAACAGCTAAATCTACCATGCGTGGCCAGAAACAAACTCTATTTTCCCTGAAACAAATACTGTTATGGCCTCAGACTGATCGCAGGTACTTGGGAATTAATGTAATATCCTCCAAACACCCATTAATGCCCCCAGAGAGAAAGAATGGGCATTATTATGGTGAAATCCGTAGACCTCTCCCTTGAATTGCATGGAACTCTGGGCAATTTCTGGTCTGCATAAAGGGTGATAAGTCTTAGCCTGGCTCTGCCCAACTATTGCGCTCGGCTTAATTTTCTTTGAAACCCTGTTTGCTTTAGCATTTGCGTAGCCACACTGGATGGCGGATCACTCAGTGTCCATAGGGATGGGTAAGTGTTAGAGCGAGATGAATTCTAGTTCTAGCAACACCCATTTGTTTATGGCTGTTTCACAATGAACCAGAGGTCTATGCCCAGTATGAGGCATCTGCTTCCCTATGGAGCGTGTCCAGACCCTATTCACGCAGTGGGTTTTGGGTCTGGTTACACCAGGCTAGAAAAGTCGTCCCCGTCTTTCCAGACGTTGAACACGGAACGCCACGTTCGATGAAGCCTCTGTGTTGACTCCAGTCTCTCTGGCCACACATCCTGAGAGCAACTGTGATGTTTAGAGTCAGTGTACCGCCCTCTCATTCCTCCATGCGCTGCTGCTAAAATAATACGAGGGCTGGGTTACCTCGGGTCGGGCCCGGCCGGGGGCTAGGGAACATGGGCTGTTGTCATTGGCTCCCTGCGAGCCGCTCTCCTAAAGAAGCGAAGAGGCTGCTCGGATAGAACAGTTGGAGAGAGATGGATGTACAAGTGTCCCACTGTGTCTAATTGAGTGGTGTGACGGGTGTGTGCTGGTGTGTGGGGGTCTGTGTGTGTTTGTGGGTGTGTGGGGGTCTGTGGGGGTATGTGTGTGTGAGCACAGATGTGTATCTGGCGTTAAAAAGTGTTTGTGTCTTTTCATGTCATTATGTACATATGTAGCCTATGTATGTGTATACAGACATATATGTACTGTATGTATATGTGTGTGTGTGTGTGTGTGTGTGTATATATATATGTGTGTGTGTGTATATATATATATATATATATATACACACACACGTACTTTACATACATACATACACTATATATGCATACATACTTTCCAGTATTATAGTGTCCATAATTTACAAAATCACACGTTGTAGCATTTCTGTGTATACGAGACCAATAGGGAGTAAAATGTCTTGCAATGTGCTTTCTGTTTCTACAGTATGTGTTAGGTTAATTGCTTCATAATGTCAGCATTCAGACACATTGTGTGGGTGTGTTTTGTTGCTGTGGCCCTGTATGTGTCTGTCTATATAAAGAGGGCATTCATATTCCATTGAGGTCTAGCAGAGAAAAGGGCGTTATTGAGCGCCAGTATGGGTTTTAAGTCCAGTACACTGTTTTGATGTGATACGTTACAGAATAGTAATGTATGTTTTCCTGGGATTCGCTGTGGTTTACAGAAAACATCAGCACGTTTTGTCTTCTCGGCACGGCTCTCATGTGCCATTGTTCCTCGTGTGCTTTGTGATTCATTAGTACGAAATATTGTTTTTATTTTCTCCACAGACATATGAAGTGAAATAGCGGAATGCGTCAGTGAATGCGTGTGTGAGCCGGTGCTTACTCATTTCTAAATGTCTCGCACCTCCTTCTCTGTGTTTCTCTGCAGACGGCCCCGCAAACAGGATGTTAATGCTCGACGGAATGCCGGCAGTCCGAGTCAAAGCCGAGCCCCTGGAATCGGAACAAGGGGTGAGAGAGAGAGAGAGACTGGGTTGTTTTCAAGACAATTCCCTTCTTCTTTTTCCTGTGTTCCCTCATTCCTCCTAACGGCTTCGACCTCATAATCACTCCCAGGCGAGAGAGAGAGAGAGAGAGAGAGAGAGAGAGAGAGAGAGCCACAGCTGGAGGAGGAATGCAGGGAGGGGCGGGGGTGGGGGGGTGGGGGGGTTACAGGGACGGGGCTGGGGCCGGCAGTGAGTCCACGCTGGCTGGGGGTAAACACACAGATGTAGTCACGGCTCCCGGGAGCTAGGGCACATGGGAAACTTAAACTCTTTTTCTCTGTCTGCTCTCGCCACTCGGTTTCATTACACACTCTCTCTTCCTCTCTCTCTCTCTCTCTCTCTCTGTCTCACCCTCTCTCTCTCTCTCTCTCTGTTGTAGTCAC
>JAODUG010062141.1:0-10846 GCA_027564795.1 Aphredoderus sayanus
TATTACGTACATTAGAATACATGGGAATATTTGATGCTATCCAAAGTAAAATGGAGGCAAAGTGGAGAGATAAATCCGGATGGCAGGGTTCCCGTGTAGTGTCTGTGCAGTCATTATGGTGGAAAAGCATAATGCTGTGGTGTGGTGTGGGGGCAATTAGAGTTCAGGGGATTGACTGTGGGAAAAGGTCCAGGGCAAAACAGTGCTTCCATGAAATGGCTTCAGCACATGGGACAACCGCAGTGTCCACCTGGATGTAGCAACAGCACTATAGAAAACAACAGCGAAAGTAGAAAAGATGAGGGTGGATTTCTGAAAGGAGACCACAACAGTTTGTTGCCACGGAACGAAGATCGGTCTGAGACGAAAAAAAATTATTCTAAAAGCCGATTTCCTACTGATGGTTCTACTGCATGTGCTGGCAAAACAGTGTGGAAAAAGATGGAATTATTGGACTGGTAAGCAAGTGCCCATTAGGCTGGTTTGGGATACGCAAGCTAATGAATCATCTGTTGTTCTCATCCAAGTTTTACAGCAGACACTGTGGTCAAGACGTGCTTACGTTTGAGCTTTAATATCTCCCACCTTTAGAGGCTTCGGGCTTTAAATTGAATACAAATAAAATAAAATATAAAAACACACCAAGCCCTGAAATGGTCCACAGTCCAGCTGAACATGGACAAAGAGGAAGAGCCAATCCCAGAGTATCATTTCAGTGGTTCACAGACCACAGGCCCAGGTCATAGCCTTACAGCCTTTGTGAGTCGTCGTTTACAGGCAGATAACAAATGTAAAAACAGATCGGGTTGCGGCGAGAGAGTGGGGTTTACGAGACACACACGAAAGACTGTTTCGGCAAATCTCTGTTGGGTAACTTAAGCTGCTAAACTTCACCTCTGATGAGATCTCCATTGTCGCTGCTCACAATATTACAGATCCCTTGGTAAAAAGGAAACAATGCAGAGAAAAAAAAGGAGTCGTAACACTAGCATGGTGTGAGAGGTAGCAGTTGGTATGGCCATGTGCCCATAGCCTTCTCACGCACGCACACGCACACACGTTCCTGTAACCCGTTGGCTCCTATGGTTTTCAGTGGAGCAGGAATCTGCTACATTCTTCCCATCAGCTGTCAAACATGCTACGCAACAAGAAGGACTTGCAGCTGCGGGACAATACAGCCGCACAACACCACAGGAACAAAGCCAGGCAGGCATGCTAACCCAGGAGGTGTCAATGCAACAGCCTCTAGCTGGTCAACAACACCAGCAATTGCCAGTCTGGGTCACGCAAATGTCAGCAGAATTGGTACAATGCACTATGGCTGCTCGATAATTGAAATATTTTTTTTTTTTTATATTGCTCTTTCACTTTCATCCTGGGAAGGGCGAAAGCGCAAGTCATTCAGGACACAAGACAAAATAAGAGTTTTCTTGCTAAACGTAATGTGCAAAATAATAGTTCTCTCCCGATAACATTGTTTTTGTTAGAAGCTGAAATTGAAATCGCAAATAGATTTGTATTAATTGCACAGCCCTACAATGCAGACAAACATAATTCATAGGCGTTCATCTTAGCTTGGTCCCCAGGAACAGGACACAATAACATGTTTAAACCTAGGCTATTACATGTTCTGGTGGAAACCTAAGGAGTGCTATATTAAATACATTGATCCTTATAGCCATTGAAAAGAGTTTGATATCGATCTAATACAAAGAACTGTGCCAGATGTAGTTTGCTCCACTCTGTGGTTGAGACTTGGTCAGGGAATGCATTCTTGTGCAATGTTTGTGTTACCGTTACTAAACCCCATTGTTAAACTCTCCATCAGATATTAATTACAGATGACTGCAACATGTTCTGAATAACTTATTGCATATTTGTTCCAAAACTTCTGAGGCTAACTGGGGGGAGGAAAAAAAGAAGAGAATTTCCAACTGAACTGGTCAACATCTACAGTACCAAAACCAAGGAAGAAGAAAAAATAAAAGAAATAAAAGAGATGCAATGGGGTTAAGATTCGGACAGGTTTCGGTGTGGTTTTCATCCTGGTGACAGACACCCTTAGCCCCTCTCCCAAGGCCCTTACATCTGTGGCTCAGAGCCCACCCTACATATTTTTATTTAAAAAGCCATGGACCAGGGAGACTCAACAAAAAGCCTCTCTTTTAAGGAGATCATATCCGCCCCCTCCATGTTTTAAAAGGGACAGTACACTGGCAGTGTCCAGTTAGCTCTCTCTGTCTCTCTCTCTCTCTCTCACTCACTGACAGAGCAAGGCTTTGACAAAGAGTTGGCAAAGGGGTTCAACTGATTTACGTGGAACTCTCCCACTCCTGCAGTTACAATGCCATGTACGGCAGTTGCCGGCAAGCCTGGACACCCCTCTTACAGACAGCTGTTCCTTCTTCGACAACAGCCTAATGTCCACTCACCACAAAACAGAGCACCAGACAGAGGATATTAAATTTAGAAGCAATGAGCTAATGCCCCGTTTTCAATGGCATCTCTGTTTCTTAAGACTACAAAATATGTATAATAAAAAGAATGTCCTGTACACGATGTAGAAGTCTAAATTATTAAAAAGAAACCCTGTGTACAGTGTAAAAATATTAAAAACTGTCTGTCATCAATCCTCTATCAACCTGGTACAAATTACTGCTGTAACATACTGTACATCAAGTCACAAACTACAATGTCATATTTTTTGAAAGACAGTAAAATAATGTTTAACACTACCAGTCAAATTTAAGTAAAACAAAAAAGGAGTGGCTGAGAAGGAGAGAGAGACCTCCTCGATGCATGATGAGTCTATTTAAGAACCAGGAAATGACCTCTGCCTCAAAGGAGGGGTGAGAGGACCAATTATTCTCCACAGATCCACATCAGATGTGCTTCTAGGTCAACATAACTGGTCAATTAGACCTCTTGGTGACAGGCAGACTTCAATCACTGCAAACTTGAGTCTCATGGACCTGACCATCTGGATCTTTACTGTCTTAGTGACAACATAAAAGAGACAGCATGTTAACAATTGTTCAACAGACAGCTGCACATTTGAAGTGATTATCTAGGAGTTACTGGGCACCTTAGTTAAATCCAGATCTTCCATTTGCAGTAGTTTTGAACTATGCCACAACAATAGCAAAAGAAACAAAATAACCAAAGTATTAATAAATATTTAAAAAGCATTTGCTTAAATCCTAGTATGTTTTGTGTTGCACAATTGATAGGACAATACAAATCAATGCGTGGGAAAGACATGAGGCAACTATGTATTAAATAATTCTAACAAAAACAATTTTGATCTTTACATAAATTAATGATTAATTTATTAATCCTTCTTGAGTTAGGCTAAGGGTGAATCTTCTCAAGGCACTTGGGCATTGTGCTCTAATCTTACAAGTCATGCAGGCACAAGATGAATAATTCTAAAGCATGATTCTAAACAATGAATCGAAGCAAATCTTTGTAAAACGAAATCAGAACCACATCATGTCTCATACATCACAGTGCATACATGCCAGGGAACATGTCTGCACTATGATCCAAAGTGTGTTCTGAACACATTCAGATAATATAAAAGGTGCAAAGTGGCTATAGTTCTACCCCGCCCCAGCCAAGCACTACCCCCACTCTTCCATCATCCCTCCATCATCCCTTGTTTGTGCCTGGACCACATAATGAAATGAAACAGAAACCATCACTAGCAATTTAAAGCATAACACAAAGCCGCAGATTAACTCTAATGCCCAACCTGGCATAGCAAAAAGCAGTACAAAGCTTACTACTGAAATGGATGTATAGTGTTAATAAAATGTGTAAAACTAAAAGATTCTAAAGAACTTTGAATAGAACAGGCTTTAAATATAATTATTAAATTAGACTATAAAAATAGATCAATATACAGATAAACAGCTCAGTTTGAATCAAATAACCATTTGAATTACTCAAAGTCACATGCATTTCATTTTGTGCAAATAAAATGACCACAATTAATGACTGATTCTATTATACCGAGCTACAGCAATTCATGATGACATTATTTATGCATTTTCCACATTTGTTATTTTGGTTCCTTATTGATTTAAGAACACACACTATGCTGCCAACAGGACACTAGGGCATCTCACAACTTACAGTTTGCTTTATTACCACATATTATACAATTTATTTATTCATTTCAAATAATTATTTTCCCTATAGTTGTTCACACCCATGTGGAGTACAAAACGTTTTCTGTCAGGCCTAAAAGAAAATATTTTCTGTGAACAAATGATGTCATCACTTGGATTTTGTTCTTTTGTCAGATGCAATGTTTTTCTAAGATAATGCAGTTTTGTACCTTTGATTCTAAACAATAGTAAACATTTTTACAAATGTATACAAGCTATTTTTATTTTATTTATATTTAGGCTACTATTATTTTTTAGTGTTGATCATTTTAAATGGCAAAAGGCCCACCATACATGTAACAATAAGAAGCATAACAGAAAAGGCACAGTTATTTAAGAAAAATCTCTTGTTTTACCCTGTCAACATTTCAATTACTTTGGACATTTTGTAATTGTAGTTACTTGCTATAAAAAAATATATCTACTTCTAGGAAATAAATAGTGTAAAGATGGTGCTGAAAATAAAGTTGTGATCTGTACAATAGGCCTTTACACGTCATAAGATAGATTTCATCATTCTATAATTATTTTAACCCTTTCACCTGGAACTGTATAAATGTGAGCTGGACTTCATTACAAGCAGTGGGAGGTAGACTAATTAGGGGCATGCTAGTGTTTTGTTTCAATTCCAAGCAGGATACAACCTATATTTTGACACTTTATTACAATTCACTTATATATAATCAAATAATAAGTTAGCAAATGCAATAATAATTCATGAGTCTACCGGATGGACATGATGGTTAAGCACGTAGCCTAACTGTTGTGTAACCTATGCTTAAAATAATACTAAAACATCGAATTCCTAGTTGCCTATAAGATTTCCGGTGATGGGAATTGACTTGCTTGACCAAAAAAATAAATCGAAGGCCCCACAAATGTATTTTACAGGTAAGGCTCATGCAAGGTTCAGAGGCTACGTGCTCCTGAATGTATATTTTAAATTACATATAGCTGTGAACAAATGTTAGTTTTATTGATTAATTTACCGTGGGCAATCTGAAACATGTAGACATCCATTGGCCTAAACAAACCACACAGGCTACACCTGTGAAATTAAGGATATAGCCTAGTAAGCATAGCCTGTGGCCTACGGTTTTCAGCCCACTACAATAAGAAAACTTGAGTTTATCCACTTGTTTATTTTTAATGTTCATCATCACTAACCTTTTTATGTCTGTCTTTGAATGGTAATGCAGGCCATTGCATCTCCTGTAAAAAGTCTTGCCAGTGTTTCTGGTCCTGGTCAGATGAAATGAAGACGACTTCCAGTTTGTCTTTATGCTCCGAATTTTTTTTAAACTTGCTGTAAAACTCACATAGGCTGGCGTTGAACTGCTTACAGGGTGCATTCAGACTACATCCAAAGTATAGCCCCACCAAGGACAGTTTGCCGCCCAGCGCCTGCACATCTACCTCGGCTTTCTCACTGTTGACGAGCCGCTCGCCGAGTAGATTTACCAGGAACTCCGACATCGCTGCTATAGTCCTTGGAAATGACAATCTCTGTTTCAGCCGAGACAGCCGATGGTGTAAAATCAAAAGGCCCGCGACAACCTGGACTCTCTCTGTCTCCAATTTAGTGTTTTAGGAGAGCCCAACCCCGCGCCATGCATTCAAATGCTAAGGACACAAATGGATCCGAATGTAACTGCTTATCATGCCCTGTGTAGGAATGCGCTCCTGTTATATCCCCCCCCTCTACAACAGTGGTAGTCCTATAAGTGAAACACGCGCGACACCTAGTTACAAATTTGCTACATTGCATCAACATTATTTTACGTCTGTCTTGATTGAACACTGAAAAAACGCCATGTTCAAAAAAACCTTTAACAGATAATGTAGGCTACGAGCTTTCCCTCCAAATAAATTCAGCATAGACTTTAGTATGTAAACTAGATTAAAATGTGACTCATTAACATTGGTAGGCTACAACAATAAATAGCCCAAATAAATAAATTACCCAGCCAATTTTTATTATATGAATAAGCACATTACCTAAAAAAAATACTTCCAAAATTAAGTTTTGCCTCATTTCATGTTTATTATGTATTTCGTTTTCATTGAAGCACAGCAATGGGTAAGATGTAAACGAATACAATTTGCCTATAGCATTAATTTTGAAAGCAATTAAGGGCAAAATATTCAACAGTTCACATTTCCTAACAATGATGGATACATTATACTATAATTGATCGTTTTAAATACTTATTTATTCTACAGATTTGTCTCACATTTACTTACATTTACAGTATACACCATCTATTACTAAGGCCACACACTTTTGAATAATTAAATGTACGTAAAGTCGCAACACTCCATATCTGTGTTGAATTTGTATAGAGGTATACTGTATGTGGTGAATGAAATAGTGAATTAGTCTAGAAATATTTCTGATCACAAATGCACAGCATGACAGAAACTTCTTTAGTCCTCAGTGAACATCATCCTCACAAGGTCAGCTTTGAAGCATTCTTCTTCCACTAGCTTCTGGGGCTGAAATAAAAACACTCAGTTTTACCTTCAAGTGGGTCTAATGCAGTTAGTTCTGTTCTGGACGGTATAAACTTACTGATAATAACAGAATAACACCCACTTTATTTTTCAACTAAGACAGACTTACTGTAGATTCATTATTTTAAGTGAACTAAATAAACGTCATGAAATGTGTATTACTGTGCCATATCGCAGCAGAGTAGGGACTCCACTCAGCTTCAAGATTTTCTTGAAGTCATTGTTTGGATTCTTCCAACTGAAACAATAAAAGTGTTATAATGTAAAATGTCATTACTAGCATTTTGCACCTTTCGTGTATTTTAATGATATTCACTACTTGCTAACAGTAGAGGCATAGTGGCATATACCATACAAGTTACAGTCAGTAATGTCTTTACTGGCCCATTTTTTAGTAATACTAAATGTATTATTCAACAATATAGGCTTTGAAAACTAATAGATTTAAGTGTTCCAAAATATACAGTAGCTAAACGACTAAATGTTTCATGTGTGAGGATAATAATGGAGGTGGTTTTCCAACATTGTCACACTCCATATTTAGTCAAAATAGCTCAAAATTAGAACAGAGAACAGAACAGGTTTCTGTTCATAAAACCTTTCAACCGTATTGTTCTCCTTTATGATGAAATTAAAAGAAATCAGCTTGGTCACAAACATGTAGGCATATTCATTTTGTTAATATATAAAAGTTGTAGGTGGCAATGTTTCATTTGGCTAAGCAAATACAAAAGGTTTCCCAAAAATTATTTGGATTTTAAAAAGGTATTAGAGCTTTACTTACTAGGGTCTGTCTCCAACTTGACAGTAGATGAATACAGACCCCTCTGGAAGATGTGACATTTCTCCTCTTACAACTGGCTCAGCTGTAATAATAAAAATGAAAAACTGGTCAATGTTGATAACAAAAACAACAAAATACATTTCAATCCTCCAAACTAGTACACTGCCACGTTTTTAAGTTTATGAAAAATTATCATCCAGAGAAACTCAAATATATTTTTTAAATGTTAAGGCAATACTGTAGAATTATAATCCTACCCTTTATGCAGTCTGGACACCAACTCTTTCCCTGGGCGTCTTTATCACCAGAGAAATATGTAAAAATATCCTTTCCTTTCCTTTCAGACACAGCCTGGGTGAATTCTTCATACCCATGAACGTTTACTTCTTCATAGCGTGCCATTACTTATGAATAAATACCAAAATGCACAAGAGTGAAATATCTTAATAACGTGAATACGGTACCACTGATCAAGTTACAAATAAGGTAAAATCTAATGAATCTGCGTGAATGGAACTTGAAATTGCACTGCACATACAGCAGATCCAGCACAACTCCTAAATATACTTCCTGTCTGTGCAAAGGTTCTTAAAGGGACAGTGCAGCTATATGATAATAATACACGTTATAACTCTGGTTATACAACGAATTACGTAAAAGAACACTAATAATAGGTTGTTTAAATTTTCAACAAACAAAATTTGTATTTCAGTAAGTTTCAATTATATGTGGGTCTACAATGCCGAATAAGACATGATATCCTCTTACAACAACTATTGCGCAGAGGCTTTGTTTGACTTATATGGCGAGCCGTACAGTCTTGTAATCACAACACTTCCGTTTACCAAGTGGTGTTTGCTGTAACTTAACGGTTTATACAAACTAGCGTTGCCATAAACAAAAACAATACTTTATATTACTTCGCACTGCAACATCATTAATGTAGTCAATTCTTAACATTAAAATACTGCAGAACCGTAGATACGTTACCCGTAAAGGTCTGCGGCAGTACCGGTGATATATTTCATCGTATTAGCCCTGTTAGCTACTGTTACCGTAACGCTAAAGTAGTTATGAGTGCTGTTGATCTTGAAAACTTAAATGTAGGGCTACTAGTGCAGTATACCGTACGTCATTATGGAACGAATGTAACCTATTGTACTACTGTACATGTATGTTAAATGTAGTAGTGTACTGGATAGTTCAGATGTATTAGGTTTACATTACAAAGATGACCACACAATTTGCCCAGAGGGAACCCAGAAACACCTTGGGACAAGGAAAAGAGTGGGTCATTTTAGGTACAAACCAAAATATTTACAACCGTGGCGATGTCACTGCTGGACTACATCAAAACAAGGTAACAAGAAGTAATGTCATTTTATGACCATCCCCATATAGGCTGTAACAGTAGTAAATTACTTTATACTGGCTGTTTACTTTATTTACAGGGAAGCCCCTGACTAGTACAGTACAAACTGCAGCACTGTTGTTTGGCTCTGCTGACTGTATATGCATGTGATTTAATAATTCGTTGTGTAGGTGACGTGTTTCATATGACATAGCATGGAATTGGGACGATCACAATGACTTTATCTCACTAGTAAAATCATTCAAACTACAGTTATGGTTCAACGACGCCATGCCTCCAAGTGTCCAAAATCGCGCCACCCGTGTTGGCCCGCCGACCCCCATTGTGATTGAGAAGCTCATGCCGCGGTCAGAAGACAGGGAGAATGTTCAGACTCCGCGGAGCTCAATTAGTTTCTCAGCTGTTTCTGAAGAGCGTCTGGTGGCGGCGGTGCAGCTGGCAAAGCGGGATCTGAGACGAACACGGGATGATGCCATGAAGAACGCCCTTGTGAAAAAGCAACAAGGCATTTATAACCAGGAATCAAACCACATAGACCAGGCACAGGTACTGCACATTATCAGTTTCATAGCATTATCCTGTTTTGACTCAGTTCTAACATTTAAATATGTTGCTTACTAACCAGTATGGGTTGTACCGTTTCAAGCAAAACGCAGCCACTGTCACGATGAAATCCAAGTCTATCACAAAAGAGAATGCAACCCATCTTGGAACAAAACTGTTGGTTCCACTCACGCCCCAGAAACACTGCAGTTCTCACAGTGTCAGAGTTGGTCAATCACCACCAACCAGAGACTCCGGCCTAGCGCAGTTGTCTAGAGGTCCGCAGGCTCAGCTAAGCCAGGAGATTCGCAAACTTCAAATTGAGCTGGCACTCTGTATACAGACAACAGAAAAACTGGCCAATAAAGGTAAACAGTGGCTTGTTTGTTTCAGTCAGTGAATGTCTTTTGCTTGTGATATTTTTAAACTAATTGTCAACAAACTGCTGCCAGTTTCAGTATTTCTGCTATGCATTCCTACCAGTGTATGTATATAGATATTACATATTCACACACTCGCTTCATACACTATCTCTAATCCATACTGTATAATTAAATTAAATGGAAATCATTTATTTTTAATATCTCCAGTGTCCCATGTAGTTAGCCTAGTTTATGAATACATATGATTTAAATCCTCAGATAAAACAATGGAGGATCCGCTGGAGCCTGAAGAACAGCGTAAGATGGAGGTTCGTAGACAGAAGCAGGAAGCTCGCTCGTTGCGCATCATCTATGTTCTTCAACAGCAGGTACCTACATCTACGCCATGACTATCTAGTCCACTGGCATAACACTGCTTTGGTGACGTGCAAGGTTGCAATATGTCTACATGCACTATTTCATTGTCTAATTGTTGCCTAGGTCAAAGAAATACAAGAGGTTTTTGAGAAGCTACGTGCTCAAAACAAGTGGAACACAAAGAAGGTATTTCTAAATTCATGTACCAGCCCTTCTTCCAGGTCAGAGTTTTCTTATTGTTGTCATGACTAACGACCATGGGTTGGCTCTTTCTCAGTCCACTGTGGTGGCCAGGCTTGCAGCAGTTCATCGTGGGTCAGTCAGAGCCATGCAAGCCTTCACCCAGCAGCTGCTAGAGCCGTCTGATGTGAAGGTGCCCTCTCATTATAAGGATCTGGGCCAACTGATTCGACAGCTGTCTTTGTGCACGGCAAAGGTAGAAGGTTCAGCTATACCTGAAGCCGCCCTGGACGTCTTACAGAAGCTGGAGGTCAGAAGCTGGAGGCCCCATAACACTGCTTAGCCCTTCCGCTGTCCTGTGGGTCAAAATGACGGTGCACTATTTATTTTGTGCCAGTAGTAGACAACACGGACATATGACGTTCTGCAATTGGGTCCCTCTGCTGGTAGTGAAGTATAAATCCTAGGACAGCAGGAGGGTTAAAGTGATATTTAGCTTTAGGCCTTACATTAAAGTCCTCACATATATGTTTGGGATGAT
>JAODUG010062152.1:0-14357 GCA_027564795.1 Aphredoderus sayanus
GTTTGAAACCCGAGGACAACAGGAGGGTTAAAAGGCACAAAAATCAACATAAATACATAAAAAAAATTATTAATAAAGAAATAAATACACTCATAAATGACAATTGAAAAACACAAATCATACAGAATCAGATGGCGCCGCCGTGTGGCTAAATACTATATTACGAGTACATTACGAGGGTTAAAAGAAACTACTTATATAATGTGTATAAAGACTTTACATATATATAATATAAAAGAGGAATAACTAAGTCATTCTAATGGTTTCACAAATGTGCGTGGATTATGTTACACTTTACAGTATTGCATTTGTGAAACAATCATGTTACATTCACCAAGCCTTCATTTGACACAATATACTGTGAAGTTATTAATGCTTTATTGCACATTCATGTGGTGCTTAGAAGAGGAAGCTTGTTCAGTGAACCAGTTGAAGACGTGCAGTTTGTTCAGAGTGACCCAGTTTATGTTGGCCCTGATTCTCTCCAGTGCATGCTCCAGAGCTGCGGTTGCCAAGTTTAAGCTACCTGCAGTGTTGTCTTCTTTCAACTGCAGCAACTAAAGACAACATGATTGTAAAAATAAAGTCAAACATTTCCGTTTTAATGTAATGTATCAATTCTGCCCCTAAATGCCCAGCTACAGTACATAGATAACAGTCTCAGTATAGCCATATTTCATTTTGCAGATGACAAAATGGCATTGTACCTGTTTGTATTCAAATTCAGTAGAGAAACGGTTGGTCACTCCATAAATTAGACTCCCAAAGGATGTTCCTCCGTAGCTGAAAAATAAAATGAAAATTATTCCTAGAAAAGTTTTTCTCTTCACATTAACCAAAAACATCAGTTACATGAAATGATAGGACATAAAAGAACTTGTGTGCATGCAATACTTACTTGAATAAGTGGTCCCAGTTAGCCCGAATAAAGTCCCAGGCCAGAGGCTGGCCAATAACATTCTGAGCAATATAGATTATGGTGAAGATGGCATCCTGCTTTCGAATCTTTTCTGGATCCAGACAAAATTCCAGATACCTAAAACACATACATAGAAAGGTTGAACTCAATAAGACTTTTATTTATAAACACTTTTATTTAGATCACAAAATAATACAGTATATGCACTTTACATGTACACCAGACACAGTTAATAAAATGTATTACAGGAAAGATAATATTTTTCAAGTTCTGTGGGTACTCAACACTGAAGATGAGATAAACACATATTGTTAGGGCCAAGGCAAGGGTTATGTCAACACTGCCATCATCAAGATTTTTTACTACAGTATACTACACTTCCTACTATACTCACTGAGGGCCCTCATGTAGTATGGTGTTAGCACCTGCTTTAGGCATTTACTCCCTTTATGTCCCAATAACTCTGGAAAAATTCTCTCTGGCCAAGGAAAGCTTGTGGCCCAGACAGTATACCAGATGTCAAAACATTTTTCTGACATCTGGTACGAAGGTCACATTTCCCCATTTACAAGAGCAGGGACAAATCAGACCCTAGAAACTACCATGGCATCTGTGTCAGCATTACAGGTAAACTGTTCGGCAGTATTCTAAATACAAGAATACCAGACTTCCTTTATGGACACCCAATTCGAGTAAAAACCAATTTGGCTTCCTCCCAACATAAGAAAACTCACTACTGACCATATATACACTGTATACCTTTCACACATGAATTAACACACATGTATGCCAAACAGACTGGGCTGATCAAGAAATGAAATGACTATCCCACTGTATTCTGCAGGAAAACTACTGTTAACCCTCGTAATGTACTCGTAATATAGTACATTACGAGGAGTACATTACGAGGGTTAAAATACAGGTCATACATGACATACGTATGGCATTGCCGCAGTCTACTACAACAGGAAAGAGGAGATGCCTGAGGTTTCTGGGTAGATGAAAGGTTAGTATAGAAATGTTTCTATCAACTTTGCCTTGATAGCAGACCCTCTTCCCTGCCTCTTGCTAAATAACATTATGTTTGACTGGTAAGTTAACTTGCTTTTGAGAAACTTCAGGCAGGTTTATCATTAATTTCACACAATAAAACATTTAACTGCAACGCCAATCTCCCAACCAAGCAGACTCACCTGTTGAGCAACCAGGGCATCCTAGTACATGACAGGCCATAGCTCAGTTTTTCTGCCTCAGTGGCGATGGTGGCGTTTTTGTACATAGACCAAGCAAAGTCCCACTCCTTCACACCTCCTGCAGCTATGGCACTGCAGTACACTGTGGACCTCAGGTTAGGATGGATCCTGTGGAAGAGATGAGATGAGCCTAGATGAGATGAGATGATGTGCAGTGAAATCAAATGAGATGAAGTGAGATTAAATGGAATGATGTCACATAACTAGATTAGAGCACGTTTCAAACACAAGGCCAGTGGGCCAGATCAGACCCAAGGCAACATGCTACACTCTCATGTCTCAGAAAACAGCAACTGTTCAACAAACATTTTGCTTCAAGCGACATAACGAACCAAAATAAATACAATTACTATAAGAAGTGAAAAAATGGCTCCAAGAGTTTGAATATGTTTATTTACAACAGAGTAAAACCTGTCTGCTTTGTTTGCGGGACCGGTGTGGCCATAATGAGTAAAATATCAGGAGGCATTATGGGACAATATAATTTAATTTAGCATTTTACAATCCAGCGATGTGCTTAATCAAACAAGGACCAGTTTGTATCAACAGTGTTTTTTGTAATATAATATTAAATGTAGGCGTTATTGGGGCCATGCTATATGCTTAGTTTAAACAAAATACCCCTTCAGTGATTAATTTTGACACCTCTTGATTAGAGGAACACAAATGAGATGATATGATCTGTACCGAGATTAGATTAAAGGATAATGTGAAATGAAATAGTGAGATAAGAAAAAAAGAAACTAGACACCATGACATGAAGTTACATTATTTGATGTAAAGTGAGATGGCATGGCAGGAAGTGATGTAAAGGGTTAAATAGTTAATGTTAGAGTTAAAATGAGGACAGCTGAGGAAGGCAAACAGTAAGGTGTATCAGGAACTTACATGTTGTTGCTAGGGTTTTCCATCCAGGCTGAGAACCAGTCTTTAGTGAGGTCTTTACAGGCCTTCAGTCCAGTATTGCAGGCTAGAGAGATGGCAATTACCTGATTGTACCTGGATAGAAGAGTAACCACACAGATTCACTTGATTTACTGAGGAATTAATTGTTTCAGGTCAAACTAATTTGACATTTAAATACTGTGTCCTGTAGTTACAGGACAAAGTATTTATATTTTACATTAGTGAGGAATAAACTTATCAGGTATAAAATAAAATCTTACTTCTCAGTGTGGCCTTCAGGGATCTTAGTCCAGTTGCTGGTGAGATCTTTGAAATAGTTAAATAGAGGAGTCACCTGGTTCTGTATGTAAACCTGGAAGATCATGCTTCAAGTATTATATCTGTGTTGATAAGTTTGACATAAAGTATAATGACTTCTAAAATATTATAGTACTGTACCTACTTGAAAAATCTAATTGAGAAACAAAAGATGCAGAAAACAACTCACTAGACTTATTTACCATTTGTGATGTCCTTAATTTGATCAAATTATGCCACCATAGGGCGCCATGGAGGGTGTATGATTTTGTGTGTATTTATTTCTTTATTAATTATTTCTTTATGTATTTGTGTTGTTTTTTCGTGCTTTTTAACCCTCCTGTTAAAAAAATACTTTCAAACGCACACCTTGTTGTGCCAGCAGAGCACATCATATGTGTGTGTAAGCTGTAGAATGAGGCTTAGCGCTTTCTATCTTCCACAAAGAGCTGGTGATTTGGGTCATTTTGAACCAGAGGACATCATGAGGGTTAAGTGTTACCATTTTCCTTTTTATATTTACAGTATGTTATGTGGAATTGTTAATAATTCAGCATATGCAATTTATGTTGTTTACAAACCTTCATGGGTCCATAAACCTCACTGCGATCAAACATTAGAAAGAAATAGTTGAGATTATGATTGGCTGTGTTCCATGGTATGTAGTCCCTCTCTTTGTTGAGGTACATGGTGGTCCTCAGAGCCAGTGTTGTGTTTATCACATTCGCCCTGAACAAAATGCGTTCATCTGATTAATAGTTTCAAGGTTAAAAATGATATAATGTATTCCTAATAAAAATAATTTCTCACCTTGCAAGGTTAAAAGCATCATCAATAAGCTGAGCTCGATTGACCACAGGGATGTGCTAAAACATTATGTATACAATATATAAATTATTTAAACTTTACACTGAAAATGTTAATTTTCCTAAACATTGAGTTTGTATACTGCCGGCAAGTACTATACCATGTGTGCTGATTCCAATTTCGAAAGGATACGATCCCAGTTTTCCAGGTCATAGTTGACTCTATAGAAGCCTGTTGAGTTTATGTTGGCTAGGAGCCATTCTCCAGTACTGATGACCATGGTTGGGTTCGTATCTGTTTAGACACTTACATTATATCAAACTGTGGTAATTCTTTTGACACTATTGGTGGTTTTATATTTTAATGGACATGTCATTTTCGTCTTATTTCATCGTAATAAATGTATGTCGTCTCCTTTGGATATGAAATATAAAATCTGAATATGTTGACAATGTGGACAATGGACACCTAGCAATTGGAACAGGTTTAGTGTTACAGCTACAGAATCGATAGTATTCTACCATCATCTGGTGCATCTGTACAGCTGAAACACAAACGTTGTGTTTCATTGTTAGCCATGTGAATGTTGTTCAACCCTCAGCCCAACTCCTCTCTGTTTTATAACCTGCTGTTCAGTCCACTGCCATTCGCATTATTTGAACATAAACGTTCCACCATCCTGGATGCAGGAGTGGTGTTTCATTGTTGCAACATATTATTATAATCATTATATTCTGTCCTGTTGTAATGCGGGTTGGCTGGGTACTGCATGTGGGTTGGACCCAGGTACATGACATTAGATGAACACCAGGCAGAGGAAACACAAGGGTATAAATACACAGGTAGTCTAGACTGGAAGGACAGACCATTAGACAAGGACAACAAGGGGCAGGTTGAATTCATTAGACAAGGTAAACTTAACAGACAAAGGTGGATCCAGTCACATACCCCACTAACACCAGAAACACAAGGGGTGGTAACAAGGACAGGAACACAAAAAGAACTTAAATCGAAGCAATAACAACATTATGCCCTGACCAGTCATTTACTCATTTCTTGTTCTCATTGGTCCTTTATCTGATACATAATTATTAATTAATTCCTACCTTCTTTCTTGAGGAGCCAGTACTGTGACTGGTTGTAGCCTGTCTTAGTCCATGTAATAGGAACAAACCACTCATAACTACATACACACACATCAACACACAAACACATACAGAAAAGGGCATGTTGGCCATGGTAGTGTGGCTCAATTAAGCATATATACAAAACAAAATCCATTTCAATATTTCATTACTTGAATTTGGAGGGATGGTCCACCACAGCATCTGGGTCACGCAGGAAATGGTTCTGTGTCACGTGACCTGTTTTGGTGTTTATAGTAACCAGTGGAAACCCCATTTGAAGGACCCAGCGATTCATAATGCCCTCTACCGTAGCAGGGAGGTACAAGCTGGGCATGACATCTACAGCCTAACAAAAATTATGATGAAAGGGGAAATATGGTTATATTATAAATATTATTGCTACATTCATCACAAATTATGTGATAATAACACAATACAATAAAAATAACAATAGTATGGAAGGTATACATTATTTCAGACAGCTGAGAGCTACAGTAGTCTTACCATCTGTAAGTGTTTCCATAGATCTGTATAGACAGTGTTGCCATACTTGAACTGCTTTAGATAAGTCTGTGAAAGAATTAAATATTGAAATGGTGTTCTTCATAGGCATAGATTTCAGGGGGGATGCAGGGGATACGTCCCCTTCAATATTTCTAACACATGCAATGGCCGCCCCAAATGATAAATACGGAAGTACCAGAGGACCTTTTTTGAAACACTGTTATAACGTTACTCATAGACGCATGCATGCAACAATGTCTCAGATATGGGCCAGTTTTTTTCTTCAGGACTGGGTGTTTTTTGTCAATAAGATCTTAATATTAATTGAGCATATTATAGTGCATAGGCCTACAGTCTTAGTGGAAGCGCTGGGGCGTGCTCAGGCAGGTTGATATTGTAACCATGGAGAAGCCAGAAGGGAAAAAGAGGAAGTCTGATATTAGGAAATGTTTTCTCAAAAAGCGTCCAAACCAAGTAAGTTGTGAGCCTGAGAAATTTGTTAATATTTTCTTATTTAACTTGTGTGTTTGCTAGTTTCTACCTAACCTTTAGGTAATGCATTACTGTAGCTGCACAACAGCTGGTCAAAGACACTACAGCACATGTGATTTGATGACAACATGGGACATTTGAATTAGAATTTCGTCAGGTGGTATTTATACATTATGAATTCATACAACAATGTTAATATAGCACATACCAAAATTAAACATTATTCCTAAAAAATAAAATAAATCATAACACAGATGTGTGATATGTTTTGAAACACATGAGCCAAGTTTATGGCAGGGGTTTATAAATTAATAAAATGATGTTGATAGATTTTAACCCCGCTGTCCTATGGGTCAAAATGACCCAGTGGGTGCACTAACTTTTTAATGCCAGCAGAGGGCGCCAGCCACAACATCGTCTGCAGGTGGTGTGTTTGAAACTCAAGTGCAGCGGGAGGGTTAAAAGCAATACAGATTTCCTGCTTTATAATCCATTATATTTTGAATTGAGTTTTATGTTTTAATTTATATACAAAGACATTTTTACCATCAATTGATGCAGAAAAGGCAAAATTGGGCTTTATAAAATTAAGTGGTTTACACTGAGAATTTCTTGAGAGAGGACCCTTAGACCTCCGCTTAATGTGTTCCTCCCAATAATCAAATGAAACCTACGCCCATGATAATGTTGATGGACCAATCAGTTAACAATATGCAAAGGCAGTGAACAATATGCAAATGCAAATCCTCTTGTCTTGGAGTTGGGATATGACCTCGCTTTGTCGGTACTCACACTTAGCCCCTTGGAGAATATGTCCTCAGTAATGAACTCCGACAACATCCTCAGGATAGCAGCTCCCTGCAAGGACAAACAGCTTTTTGAATAAGTCCCTTGTGGTGGTTTGCAATGTAAATGCTCTGGTTCCACCCAATGTTGTTAATTTATGTTTCTATCGATAAAAATTTAAACATAAATCTAAACTACTAGTAAAATGGGGAATGATGTATAATTTTGTGATTGGTACTGTGGTGGTTCTCTTTTTTGACCCATTACCCCTCATTTAATAACTCAACATAATTAGCATAAAATATAGAATTATCCATAAACCCTATTACAATATTACATTATGAAATAAGACTATAATTACATTATTAAATAAGAATGGCTCCCCAGGGTGCCCCAATCACTTCCTTGAGCCACTGTTCTATACTGTACTGTACCTTGCTGTATGTGATGGTATCAAATAGTTCCTCTATATCCTCTGGCGTTGTGATGGCATCTTCTTCAGAGGAGAGTGGGTGAGAGAAGATCGTGGCATCCGCGTCCATCGCATGACGCAAATCATTCAGCACAAACAGATCTTTCTAAAGAGAGAGATTTTTCTTAACTGTAAGATGGTTCCCCAGTGTTTGTGCAGCAAACCAGTTAAAGTGCCACCAAACAGTAAAGTTGAACTACAGAAATGGCGCCCTCCACCAGATAAAGCAATTGCAAAAAGCTTTATCTGAATGGTTAAAAAACTGAGATATATATATATATATATATATATAGACACTATCTATATATATCTCAGTTGTTTGAAACATCACTGTCTATTTGACAGTGATGTGAAAATTAAACACTGCCTGCATTTAAAAGGATGGTTGTCAAGAAAGTCCGTTGGTGGAAGGACTCACTATGTTCCATGTGGGTTCTGCTGAATTAGCTCCCAGGTACGAGACATAGGTGGCAAAGCCTTCATTAAGCCACAAGTCATTCCACCACCGCATGGTTACCAGGTTACCAAACCACTGTGGAGACACATAATCATCTTGGTTACAACAAAATGAAACAAGACACTTTCATTTTTAGACAGAAGATATTACTAAGTAACCTTCTAAAACACATTTACAATGATTTATGCTCACTGGAATGCAACTTAAATATTACATTTGACTACATTTCAAAAATGTTAAGTATCCAGAATGTCTGCTAAGTACAAATGGGAAAATGAGCTGCATTAGAGGGCTTGCAAAGACGGAAAGGTGTTTGAGAAGAGAACTTTGCTAACACCCGATGTTTCACATCTTGTTGTTCAGGACAACTGTCACCTTTGTGTCAGTTGTCCTGTTGTTAAAAGTGAAGCAAGCTGGAGAGAGATTGTTGATATTTGAACTCCTCAAAACAAATCACTTCTCATTTCAATACTCCCTCTAAGTCCCTCTGTGTAGTGCGGTCTGCACCAAAAAGGCAGGGCTGGCACTACATGCCAGTTTTTGTTTTCAGCAAGCACATAGAAAGGACAGCTAGTGGACTGTAAGGAGAAATTTGCTGAATTTAACAAAAATGTTATTAGCCTCCAAACGCTTACCCCATCTTTAATATGTGGTCACTAACATCAGACATTTCAGCATAAAACCATCTAAAACACCATATTAACTAGAAATAGTGTGTAATAACCTGGTTCTCAAATTTCATAGCTCACTACCCATAGAAAACATGCATGAACCGTGATTCAAAATGTTTTTGGATATATTATTAGAAAACACATATTGTATACTGGACTGTATATACATACATGTATGTACAGAATATGAATGTACTTTCTATCTGATTTGCATACCATATGAGCCAACTCATGGGAGATGATAGTAGCCACAAACTCTTTGTCTCCATTGGAGGACATGTCTGGGTTATATAACAGGGAGGTTTCCCTGTAAGTGACAAGGCCCCAGTTCTCCATAGCTCCTGCATTGAAGTCAGGCAGAGCTATCTGGTCTAAAAGGCAAAGAGAAATGACTCAGATGTACTTACAAGAAGTCATAACATAATCGTTAGTTTTGTTATCTATTATATTTACATTTGGTCATTTAGCTGAAGATGAGAATTATTGTGATATTGTCAGTCCATACTGTACTGGTGTGTTACTGTGAATTCAAAATAAATTAATTCCAATAACTGACTTTGACAGCAGTTAATGTGTAGTTTGTAGTGATATGTTTAGTACTGGTACTGTATCTATCAGTATTGATAATCAGTAATAGTTTAACATGACAATATTTATGGGTTCATGGTTTGCATTTATAGTTGGCCCATATTACAGCTGGTTCCTACCTGACTTGTTGAGGGGATATGGTGAGTCATAATATTTCTCAAAGAAGTCCATTATGGGTCCTGTCTTATTAAGCGCATAGGCTCCCTGGCCCTCTTCTATGGCCTTCCTGCGGGCCCAGATTCTGATCTGGACACAAAGTAACATTTTAACACAAGCAAAGCTCAATTTGTATGCTGATTCTAATGGCCATAGATCAAAATTCAAATCCATAGTTGTTATGTACAATATAAGTTTATGCACGGGATGGCACAGATTCATACGCTCAAGATCTGTAATTAAAGTGGTTGTGTATAAGCATTTAAGCATCATATACTTAACCCTGCCACTGTCCTTGGGTATCTAATGCACTCCCGGCAGAGGGAGCCAACCGTTGAACATAATATGTCCATGTTGTGGTTGGCGCCCTCTACTGGCACGTAAACTGGGTTATTTTGACATAAATGCATACACACAACATATATAGTAGATACTGCTTTGATTAGTATTTTTCAATATATGGTGAAGGCAATATATAAATAGGCCTAATGCAAAAAGATAGTGTTTTGTGCAGAATACATATTGAATAAAGCTCAAGATATATAACATATATAACATATTCACACATGCAGATTTTAATATGAGTGAAGTGGAGTGCTCTGCCAGATGTTTTCAGTAAGATTATTTTATTATCTACTATTTTAAGTTTTTAAGTTTTATATTCACTTTAGTCTTATCTAGTCACACATGTTTAGTTATGATAAAACGGGATATGAAATGTGTGCAAAAAGAAAGATTATTTGAAGCGTTACCAACACATCCACTCCTGCTGGTGAGCTGATGTAGGTGAATTCACAGACAACAAATGCCAGTAAGTATGTAGACATAACCTCTGTTGGATGAAAGCTGGTCTGAGTAAGACTTTGCCCCTCTATGGTGATGTTAACTGGCTCTATATGAAATAAAAAATAGCATAATGATATCAATTATGATCTAGCTACAGTAGAGCTTTAATAACTTGTGTTGTGACTTTTGGGGTAGCTATTGTAAGTTATAACATGAGAAATACATACAGTACACGTTTGAAATGACATCCATCCAAATGACTGGGCAGGAGATGATTCCCACGACATTATAGCAGCCTACAATCTTCATATCATCACTACAAAGTTACATTTCATAAAGCTATTCCAGTCCTTATAGACAAAGTATATCTGGCTATACATTGCTGGATGGGAAGTTTTATTATTCCTTGCAATATAGTGTTTTGCTGCATGAACTTGCCATAATTCATAGCATTGGCCAGAGCCACAGTTCCTTGAGGGTGAATGATCTTTATGTGGAAGACAGCCTTCATAGCTGGCTCATCAAAGCAGGGGAACACCTTCCTGGCATCAGTGGGCTGCATCTGAGTGGTGGCAACAACCCTGGAGAAAACAACATCTTAGAGAACACTTAAATTGAGAAAGGAATGTCTTCTTTTTATTTGTTTCTAATTTTATTATTTCTTTCAGAAATGTAATGTGTATTATTTGAATGAGTGTGCTTTTTATGTTGTAATGAAGAACTTTTACTTAAAACAAAGTCTTAATTTTGGACTTTATCATCAGCTTTGGACATGGGAATTTTTTTTAATGTTGATGAATGTTTTGGAATCAATCTTAGATTTTATTCTACGGCGTTTGTGGTGCTGCAGCAGTGTTATTCTGTTTTTTTCTCTTTTCAAACCGAAGATCAAATCTCAAACCTCAAGCCACAACCCAAATAGTTGCCTGCATATCCATAGCAAGGCTGGAAATGTACACTGTAAAATATCTATTCTAAGTATTATAGACTTAGATACAATATGTCTTTAAATCTTATTCGAGCGAGAGAACACAGATTAATAGAAATATGTAATCCCATTGCCACAATATATTAGACTACTAAATTATATTCTTTATGTATAATTCAGAAAAAATATATTTTCTATATTCAAATATACAATCCCCATGTGATTCATATGTTACACACTGGTTGACTGGCTGGTTTCACTTTTCTAAAAACTGTTTAAAGTGTTTTATATGTCCTAAGAAAAACAGAATCCCACAACTAACTTAAATAATGAAATATTTAAGTAGATTGTTAATGAAGAAAAATAATAAAGGTCAATTAACCCCCGTTGTCCTTGGGTTTCAAATCTTATTGTGCCACCAGTTGGTGCCACCTGATTGTGTAGCTCTCTTTAGTGTCAGTGCTGTGTATTTATTTGTTTATTAATTATTTCTTTTTTTTGTTTGTGCCTTTTAACCCTCCTGTTGTCCTCTGGTTTGAAACTCACACCTTGCTGTGCCAGCAGTGCACATCATGTAAGCTGTAGAATTAGGTTTAGCGTCTTTTATCTGCCACAAAGAGCTAGTGATTTGGGTGATTTTGACCCGGAGGACAACAGGAGGGTTAAAAATATTAGGCCGCTACTATATTAAACAAAAAAACAACTAAACAACTTAGCAATAGCTAAAATGAACTAAATCAATATACTTATTGATTTATTGTATAGAAAGTAGAAATAGCTGGCAGCTTGCTTACTTTTTCTGTCCATCCTCCATGTATTCGCTCCTGTAGAACCCATTGAGGTCATCAGACAGCTCTCCAACTATCTCTGTGTACAGATGGTAGGTCTTCCCAGCCTGTAGCATCTGGTTGAGCTGAACCACCAGGTACTGGGTGGGGACCTCCAGAAATGTGTCCCTGATGGCCGGTGCTGGGGCTCCATCCGTGCTGGTCAGCCTGGCATGGTGGCCCTGGAAGGTGGTGAAGTTCAGCTTGTTGGCGTGGATGAGGACCAGGTCGGTCTCCTTCACGCAGAGGAAGACCACTGCCGAGTGTCCGCTGAAGATGTACAGGCCGTCTGCGTTGGGCTGCAGCCTGGGCCACAGGGTGATGTTGTAGGAGACGGGAGACAAGGAGTCAGGCAGCCTGTAGCTCTGCCAGGGCTCCCTAGGGTCAGGGGGAGGGGTGGGAGTGGAGGTTGTAGAGGTTGTAGAGATGGAGGTGGGGGCGACTTCATTCCTGGACTTCTCCCGAGAGTAGAGCACCGACAGGGATAGGATAGTGGCCAATGCTACCAGCGTTGCCACCACAGCTACAGCTGCGACCAACTTACTGATGTAGAAACCTTTCCCCATGCCGACTGACAGACTGCCAACCAAAGAGGAACAAGGTCAGAGGTGGTAGCTGTTTCCTATTTATGCTTGTCGTGATTCTGTCCAAGGTAATCTTTTATCTCATGGGCGGGGGGAACGCAGCAGAAGGTTCCTAACAGCAGTAGTACAACAAGAAAAGCGATAGTCTTAGTGTTCTGTGAACTTTACACTTCCAAGTAGAAGATAGGCTGGGTCACTCCTGTATACACACTTTGTAAATCCTGCAGCGATGAAAACATCTGGGAGAAATCTGTGTGTTCGCGTTTTAAATAGAACAACACATTCATACGCAGACACACAACCAAGACTATTTTACAGCACAGAGAAAACAGGGACAAGCATGAAGACGGGTTTTAAAAAAATGACAAAACTATATTTACACACAAAAAAAAACCACGTTATATTTAAAAGCTGTGACAAACCCTGAAAAAAGTCTTGCTGGCTGGAATCTCGTAACTTGACAATGAAATTGTAGTTTGCCTTGGAAGAATGAATCATTCTGATTCATGTGACTATCTGGACATGATTATGAAAATCTTTGTAGTGTGCAATTAGTCATTTCCTTGTCTTTTAAACATCAAATATTATACTGTACAGAGTACTTGAAGATGAGTGACAGGTGTTGAGGGGAGGTGATGACAGTCCCATTACTGTACAATAATCAACACACTACAAATGTTGTAGGTCTGAGCTGATGGCCACAGGTGCAAGGGATGTGTCATTCATCAGTGTAAACTACTAAACTGGATATATACATACTGTATGTCGGTGTTATCACTGCATATAATAGTAACTTTTTATTAACTCACAGACATGGCTAACTGAAGAGGACTCCAGTCTACACATGCAAAGCAATTACTCCTGAATTCACACAATCTTTGGCTGACAGCGGAAGAGCTTGCTGTTCAGTTTTATCCTGTTTGAGAACATTGGTTTTATATTACATTTTATGATCGAGCACTTCTCGTGATGTCCTTAATTTTATTCAATTATGTCACCAGAGGGCACCATCTGATTGTGTATGATTTTGTGTGCTTTTTAATTGTCATTGCGGTGTGTATTTATTTATTCATTATTTCTTTATGTATTTGTGCCTTTTAACACTCTTGCTGTCCTCGGGTATCAAACTCACACCTTGTTGTGCCAGCAATGCACATATGTAAGCTATAGAATTAGGTTTAGCGCCTTCTATCTGCCACAAAGAGCTAGTGATATGGGTCATTTTGACCCAGAGGACAACATGAGGGTCAAGATCCAGTAGTGTATAGAGACCCAAACCCAATCACTTTTATTCAATAGTTCTGTCTCATTGTATAGATTACGATCAAGTAAATTGTGTTGATTTTAACAATCATCTTCTGCCCTGCCCAGACATGAATCATTTAACCTTAGTGTCCAATGTAAAAGGGACCAAAAAAGGGAAAACAATTGAGTGGATGCAAATTGATTTGCTAATAGATGTAAATGATCTGGGGAACTGCCAGTTCTTATACCAGAAGTTTGAATGTATCATTGTGTAGTGCTTGAAAAAGTAAGACATTTGTAAATGTATTTACAAAGTGATCCCTTCAGTTATAACATGGTACTGATCCCAGCAAGGTGATTAAACAAAATTATTCAATGAAATACATAAAGGTTTGAAATGCAAGGGCAGCATAAAACAAATACAAGCCATGTCAAGTATGTAAGCACTACCAGTATATTACTTCCATGTGACAGCTACTTTAACCCTCGTAATGTACTCCGGGTCAGAATGACCCAAATCACTAGCTCTTGTGGCAGATAGAAGGCGCTAAA
>JAODUG010062163.1:0-14357 GCA_027564795.1 Aphredoderus sayanus
TACACAGACATATGATGTGCACTGCTGGCACAACAAGGTGTGTGTTTGAAACCCGTGGACAACAGGAGGGTTAAAAGACACAAAGAAACAGACAAATACATGAGGAAATAATGAATACAGTAAATAATTAAATACACACAGCACTGACTGAATAAAGATAACAACACAATCAGGTGGTGCCATCTGCTGGCATTACAAGATACTGTTTGAAACA
This sequence comes from Aphredoderus sayanus, assembly GCA_027564795.1. Classification (NCBI taxonomy): domain Eukaryota; kingdom Metazoa; phylum Chordata; class Actinopteri; order Percopsiformes; family Aphredoderidae; genus Aphredoderus; species Aphredoderus sayanus. The sequence continues at coordinate 215 of JAODUG010062163.1, forward strand.
GGAGGATGACAGGAGGGTTAAGGGTGTTCCTGTATGAGTGGCCAACAACACCCCAGAACCGCCACAGTCTTTGTCTCATGAGCGCCTGCCTGTAGCAAGCAGGAGACGTTTCAAGGTCGACGCCTCCCCCGAAGTGTCTGGACCTATTTCTGGTCTCTCACCAAAAACTGCTTTCTGTACACATTCTGCCTTAAAGCTCTTACTGGGAAGAGGGGGGAGAGGCTCTTAAAGGCTTAAGTCCAGAGCTGATGGAACACGGGCCAAAGCGGACCCAGGCAGGGCAGGCAGGGCCTTCTGCCCAGGCTTTGGGGGGCACAGAGTCAAAGTCAAAACACATACAGTCCCAGCAGCCGCACTGCATGTGAGACAGAGATTGCCTTCACAGCGCTCATAAAGCAGAATGACACTCTGAATAGCGCATGTATTTGATCCTCAGCATGTTCACAGTGCACTGTTATCAAAGTGTGCTCTCACAACGTATATCTGCTTAAGTTGTACATTTCCATTTCTTTCATGTACGATCCTCCAGAAACACAAGGTTGGATATGTAGCTCTTATCACATCTTCCTCTCAGAGCTGGAAAAGAGGAATTTAAACTATCTTGGCAACGTCTCTCTCTCTACCTCCCCTCAGTTTGTCTCTTTATTTACTGTATCTGCATGCTCTCCGTTTGACCCAACACCATTTAAGGTCATCTTAACAAAGCAGAAGTACAGCCTGTAAATAAAAAAAGAAATAAACAACAAACAAATAAAATACGAGCAAAGAGAAACAATACATGTTTCTCTGCCATACTTCCTCCCCCGCTCAGGGCCCTCATATTTTATAGACCTCTCTGTGTCTCTGTGTCCTCCTTCCATTGCTCCATACGGCCAGAGGTGTGTTCCTCTACAGCTGTGTTCGACACATGCACCCGTAATGATCCGGCACAGCAGGGAATGCTTAACTGTCTTCCATCTCGTTTGCATGCCGGCATCTTGCCCCCGCGGTGCGAGGTAATATCTGTTTTAACAAGTCATTTCATTAAGTATTGAGTCGTGTAAATCAGCCCATTTGGATAATAGGCTGAGGTAATTTTTACTTCACATCCACCCGGTCTGATAATTTCCTCCAAAACAAGCAGCAATTTCTCAGAATGAGACAAAATGATTACCCCACCGGTAACAGGCATAATGTCCCTTGATTGAGGAAAATTCTTGAAACAAATTCATTTGCATTAGAAAGAGGTAAAATTACCTCAGCTCCATGGCAGATTATTGTACACTTGTTTTAAGAAAGATATGACTTTAAGACTCAATGCTACTGACTGAATGAGCAATATTTTCCACAGTGTGTCAGACTAGTGGCTTTGACTGGTCGCCCTTTTGGACTTTGTCTTCCATTCTCCATTCAGCTAGACGAAGGCTGGGGTCGGTTTCAATGTGAGCGTTGAGAGCTTTCAATGTAAAATATATATAAAATGTTGTCATTTCCATAACAAAACATTAACCCTCCCGCTGTCCTCAAAATGACCCAGTGCACTACCTTTTTGTGCCAACAAAAGGCGCCAACCACTACACGGATATAATGACGTGCTGTGGTTGGCGCCTTCTACTGGTAGTGTGTTTGAAACCCAAGGACAGCGTTAAATATGTGTTATATTTTTATTATTACTGTATTTTAATTCTAGTTTTATTTCCTTAAATAATCATCATGCAGAAACTACACGGCCCACCTCTCTGCGGTTGTCAGAACGTTTGTAAACCACTGACCACCGCTCCCCAGAACACGCTTTGGGAAGGACAACTACACTGGGGGTGCTGGGCAGGGTGCAGGCCATCCCATGCACACGCACGTACAAGCTGAGTCATTCAACTGAACTTATTCAAATTCTTCTGTGTTGAATTATGTATGTGATTTTATTTGTCTTATTTATTCACTTTTCATAGCCACTCTTGATTCTTTCTACTGCCTTGTGCTGCTCTATCATATCTAGTGTTTGCCCTCTTTACATACTCAAATTGCATTTCATTACAATGCACAAATTCAACTTTCAACTGATTCGTTTTACATTAATTTATTGATCATTTGGTAAATAACTGAATAGCTGATTAATGTATTGTCTCTGTATCACCTGGATCTGGAATACAACAGTGAAAACACATTTTCTGTCACACATTAGAGGGGTTAATTAAAGAAAATAGGATGGAGAGAGTGGGACACACACACACACATAGTGGTTATTCATACTGCCCTGTGCTTCATTGCTGTACAGAAGATATGAGAGCAGTCATATTTTTCTGGCCTGAGTAAACAGCCTGCTGCTATGATTCATGGTCACTCTAAAACTCCACAAGCATACTTCACATCTTCCTAATACACTGCTGTATCTATAGGGCAGAGCTCTGCCTTTAGGTTGGCTTCTAGATGTGGGCCAAGTCTTGTAAATCTTACATTATTTATAGATGTTTATTTAATATTGTATCATCTCTCTTTTAGTGCTATGACCCATGTATGTCTCCTACATAAATATTGTTCTGTATGTGGGAACATTATTGTGAGGACACTGCATGAACTGGCCTGTTTGTTTGTGTGTGTGTGTGCGTGTGTGTGCGTGTGTGGGAGAGGATGTATGTTTCTACCAGCGAGAAATCATCTGTAGAATCTGTATGTGCATTTCTATCAGTGCATCTTAAATGGCGTGCCAGCATGAGATTGCACATGCATGTGTGTGCATGTGCAATCTGGTGTGTGTGTGAGAGAGTGTACCCTGTGTGTGTGAGAGAGTGTACCCTGTGTGTGTGAGTGAGTGTACCCTGTGTGTGTGAGTGAGTGCACCCTGGCCCGAGATGACTTGGGACCAAATCACTCGTGCCAATGAATGTGTGTGTGTGTGTATGTGTCTGCCAGCAGGAAGGATAGGTAATTACTTGAATACACATCCAGTTCAAATGCCAATCAAATGATGTATTGTGTAGCTCCACACCCCCCATCAGCACCGATATCTGACCCGTCAATCACACACACCACATCCTGTATCCCTGCATATCACTTCTGTGGGGGGGCTAAGCTTTATTAAGCTAGGGGTGTGTGATATGGGGGAATCCCCGTCACTGAGACAAAGGAAAACATTCATAAATGCATGAGTGAATAATAACTCCTGCTTGGAGCCATAAATGTTTCAACACGGAGAAGACACAAAGCTCTGGGTAAACAGAGAGGCAGGCGGAGATGGAGAGAGAGACAGCGTGTCTGATGTTTGTCTCACAAGAGTGCGATAGTCTTTTTCAATTTAGACTGCCTGCTTGAGTTTAACCTTTAAAAAATGTACAAATCTGTCGTGGATTTGTGCTGAATGACAAGTGGATATCTTCTGTCAAGCTGTAGAGAGCCTGCAGACAAAGTTAGTTCATGATAACAAGATCTGAGTTTCCTTTTCAGGGCAAGGTCTGAAGAGAGCTCTACTACAACACAGTATACTATGTATACAGTATAATAGGCAGATGTTTGCACATTCCCTAACACCACCTTGTGACCATGACATGACACCCTCGTCAGAGATAGCAGGAGATGCCCATTGTGACCCAGGCCCTGGTGTAAACACATAGTTTACACTATGGGGTCAGACACCGTTTTGGCTCTGCTTTGTGGGTGAAGGGAGCCAATCAGGGAGCAGATGTCCAGCAACACAACTGCACTGCAGTGTGAAGATCTTATACTGGGCGAATAAGAGGCCCAGGTTGGAACACTACCTGGACATTTCATTCCTGACCCGCTAGACAAAGTGAGACACAGTGAGACCCAGATGAAATGTCTGAGAAGGCGAATAAAGAAAAATACTCACAGCAATTAAATGTTTAAGGCTGACTGCACAAGCAAGCTCTCACGCCAGAGCCTAACCAGAGCAAGAGATGACCGTGTCATTTATAACCACGCAGCTGCATAAAACACTGCCTCAGCTACAGTGTGCAGGCCTCGCTACACACAGGAACTTTTGTCTAGTTTCAAAGTCAAACTGTCAATTGATCACCGGGAGCCTTGTGTGTGTACAGCAAAGCAGGACAGTAAAGAGATATGCTGTATAATATAAAAGGACAAGGGCATTTTCAATCCCCTGCAGGCTCTCACCAAAGGCCTGACTCCACTCACTTGTCAGACATAATCCGTCAAGCAGGCATGCACACACACACAAACACAGAGAACACACGCACACACATACAGTGGATTACCCACACAAAAACATACAAGTAACATATGTAAACATGTGTGTGTGCACAGATAGGCGTGCACACACACAGTCACACACGAACACATCCCCTGAACACTAAACCACAAGCACACAGGCACACACACACGCACACACGCACACCCCCCCACACACACACACTTAAAAGTATACAGGACACACAAGAGGCAATGGCCGTAGCCTATTTTTTTCTCTCTGTGACCCTCTAGGGGGAGATGTTGAGCTGCGAGCAGTCAGAATGAGTTCTCCTGACCCAGTGTGAGGAGCTGAGAACCATCAAGTCACATTAGTGAGGGCAGAGAATAACAGAAGCAGCAGCCCAAATGCAAGGAAGGCTGGAGAGAGAGGAGGAACGCTGAAGCCTGACCTTTCCAGGCGTGACATTAAGAGAAACTGAGAAAGAATTGCAGGTTTCGTTTTTTTCACAGATGACACCTGCTTGTTTTCCTTGCTCAGAACATGACACAGGTAATGAGGCAGATGCAGAACACAAACACACATGACACGGCTTCATAAGAGCATCAATGCATGACACACATACAGTGAAGTGTAAGACATTTTGTGAGCAAAAGAAAGAAATACGGGGTGTCCAACCTTGACATGTCTGGCTGTTTGTCAGTGAATACATGTTGGGTTAAATTGCACAAACACGGTTTAGCTGAGAAGGCCACAAACACCCACAGGCTTCCCAAACAATCTCAGGTGTCCATAGGTGTGTGTGTGTGTGTGTGTGTGTCTGTGTGTGAGAAAGCTGGGTGTTGTCTATCACTGTTCCCCTGGTACCTCAGCGCTTCTTCTCACCACGCCTTCAAATGGCATGGCTGACACACACACACATGCACACACACGCACGCACGCACACACACACACACACACACACACACACACGCACAGACACACACACGCACAGACACACACACACACCTGCTTTTTATATAAACACACACACAAAGGCTGGGAAAGGAGAAAGACACATTTCTAGCTGATATGTGCGTTACTTCATGTGGTTTAAATTTAGCCCAAACAGACAGAGACAAAGGCAGTCACACACACACACACACACACACATAGAACAGAGGGAAGGAGAAAGACATAACTAATGTGTGTTATTTTATGTAGGCTAGTTTACAGCAAGTGTTAAACTGTAATATGATAAATGCTTGTGCACACAGACACACACACACACACACACACAGGCGTAGATATAACAAAATTCTCCCACACACAGTCAGAAGTCCCGACAAGCAGACAGAATATGGAATGAAGTGATGATATATAGCTGACAGCCTAACTGAGTGACAAGGTGTCTCACACTGCCAAAACACAGCAGCGCTCAGTCAGTCCTGTCTGTTCCGACTAGCTTTGTGAGACAGAGCTAACTGATGTCATTCCTGATGTCATTTCCTTCAGTGACTGTGTATGTACACACATTTCCATGGTTCATACAGTATACATTACAAAAATACTGGAGTCATGATCGGTGACGTTGATTAAATATACTTATTTATTTACTTTGAAGTACAAACTGAACGTTCTTTCATTTTAAACCTCTGTCTTTAAAAGATGTGGCAACCTCTTAAATGGAAATATTTCTGCCTGGAGCCAAAGCCTTGATGATACAAATGCATAAAAAGAATGAAAAAAACATAATCTGGAGCATGTGCACACGTGTGTTTTGACTAAAAATAGTTCTAAATGAAAAATCACAGCGCAAAACACAGCTATTAGAGGTTTAGCGCATGGCAAGACACCATGAAATGCATTTGTCCTGCGGGTAGGGGCAGGGCGGGCGGGAGGAGTCACTCTCTGGAAGATACTAAGATGATTTGACGATAATAATGATTTGAAGACAACAGTGACAAGAGAGTGATATATTACCACTATAATAATATAGTAGTACATTATAGTAATAGTATATTATAATACTATAATATACTACAGTATAATACACTGTATAGTCAGCAGACCAATCATTTAGTTAGATCATACATAAACACATATGTAGACAAACACACACATACTGTATACAATAAGCACAGTAACATATTAACACACATGGAACGAGATAAGCTGTTATACTAACATCCTATAAGCTACAGTGCTTGCGAGCACCATCAGATGTACACTTCCTTGCAGGGTGTCTGAGCTGCCATCATGTGGTAAATATCCTGAGAAGATAAACAGGTCTTAAAATGGAGCCATTGTCTTCACATAATCGGAGGCAGATTTACCGCATGTATCTGACAACGTGCTAGATCTCCTAATCTGTTTGAGAAAACACCTCCTCCGTATGGCAATTGGCGTGTCAACGCAAAATCATTCTAGATTTTATTAGCTCTCTTTTGTTCTTTTGTGTGATTTATTTCATTTGTTCTTTCCTTTTGGTCTGCCCGTGTTATTATTTCATTCTTTCTTTGTGTCTCCTTTCCATTCATCTTAATATTTCCAGGCTGGGATTGTAAATGTGGCCTCTTTCTATCTATCTTGCGGTGTTCTCTGAACAGTTCAACATCATGACAGCGCAGGGATGTTTCTCTCTGTTAAAACAGGGGAAAGAGCGCCAGGTATTCATTCTCATTGATGCACATTTAATGTGCATCAAAGCCACATGGAAACCTGGAAATCCTTTGAGTTAATTATAACGTATTTGATTAAAAATTGATCTTGAAAATGCCATTACGTATTCCAAAGAGAGAAAGAGCAGCTCTTCTACCTCTGAGAAGGTGGATGGACAGAACACAGGGAGGCAAGAGAGAGGAAGGAATAGGTACAGTTAACCACAGGCTGCATAGGAGTCAAAGCATCAACACATGGACAGTCTCCTGGCTGACACTGGTGTCTATACTGTATATAGATAGACATATTTTTCTGGGAGAACACTGAAAGAAAAAATAATGGTTAGGTCTGCTTGGACCAAATGAAAAGATTATATGCACAACATTAGCACACGTTTGAATTCTGCTGTGTTGTGATTTGTACTGAAATTACAAATGGAACAAAGAGACCCAGTAAAATCATATTTACATTTTCCGCTCAATAATTATCATGGATACATACACAAAGATGTCTACAACTGAGTACCAAACTCAAGCAACATGCATACATCAGTTCTGCATACAGTATTATCATTGAGTCCATCTAGTTAAAAACCACAGATTCACATTCAGAATGGCCATGACCAGATTAGTGGAAGTAAAACTGGATGCTCTGGCCTTTGCAGGGTTATTTTGGCTTTGCTGAGTACAACTCACACTTAGCATTGATCTATCGACCTGCAGTCCTGTAAAACCTGGCACAGGCCGAAAGGTGAATCTCATTTCTAAACATGCAGTCACCCACAGACCAGCACACACACAAGCATTATGACAAGATTGATGCAACCTCTCCCCTCTATTCTACTTACGCCAACAATAACCACACACACTCACATTTGTGTGTGTGTGTGCGTGTGTTAAGGTGTGTGTGCGTGTGTGTGTGTGTGTGTGTGTGTGTGTGTGTGTTGAATGGGTGTGTCGACAGCATTCCAATCACCACAAAGTAATTGAAATTGACCAGTCCCAGTGCATGGTACAGTAGGCAGGCTTAAGAAAAGCAGCACTGTTGTCTGCTCTAATTGGATCTGAAAATTGATTCCATGGGTCAAAGTTCATGCTGTATCGTTTTTGCCTGGGTTTACTGTTGCCAATTCTCAATCATGTATGTACATTGTCCAACCCCAATTCTGAAAATCCTGGAACAGTATGGAAAAAGCAACACCTTGTATATTGTACTATACTATATTGTACTATATTTGAAACATTACTGCAACACATTTTCTGAAGTTTTACCTTGTGAATGTAACTATTTTGTGAATATATACACTTGTCTCATATTTGATGACTGCAACGGGTGCCAGAAAATTGAGTGAGTGATTACCACTCACGTACACACTTAGTTCTGGCAGGCCACAGACGCCTCCACCCAGCTGACTCACCCTAACCTATTCATTGGCCCTTAGAAAGAAGAAGAAGATGGTAGCCGCCAACTGCTCTCTATTGCTGGGTTGGTAGCAGGACCCCCACCACCTCCCCTGCTCCTCTCTTTTTCTGATTGGTTGTGGTGCTTGTCTTCTGTGTCTTCTGTATGTGTATATGTGTTTAAGGTTGTGCTGGTTGCTTTGATCCTGGTTGTTCACCGTGTTGCTGTGCTCTACAGGCCTGTTTGGGGGGTTATAGTGTGTTAGATACCCACATACATGCGTATGATGAGGAGCCCCACGAATTAGCCATTTCACCAAAAATAACTGTTGTAACTTATTGCTAATATTGCTAATAACCTATAACCTTGACGAGGTTATAGGTGATTGCAAAGTCAATAGTTCAAGCCCCGCTAACTCCTCGCCAAGTGTGGAGGTGTCCTTGAGCAAGGCACCTAACCTTGACTGCCCCTGGTGGTCAGGAGGCTCCTTGCATGGCTGACACCGCCATCAGTGTATGGTGTGAAGAACTAAGAGTGGCTGGAAGGTTAGACAAGCACAATACAAATGCAGTCCATTTACCATGACCCAACACTCTTCCTCAATCCTCAACATGTGAGGCTACGCAGACTTACACAGTCATGCACTTGTAACCCACGCACAATGTGGTTTTGTGTTTACAAATCAAACCTTTTATTAGCATTTTTCATTTCCTGAATTGGGGGGAACATTTCTGAAACATCTTTAGGAACAAAATGTCCATCTGTCAGCAATTCATCACACGAATAATTGAAGCAGTTTGGGGGTTTGTGTAAGATGACGACTCACTAAAAAATGGATCCCTACAGTAAGTAGATAACAGCATCAAGTACGTATAAAAAACAACAACATAGTAGCCAGTATACAAACATTCTCAGAAGTAAACTTGGAATTCTGGGGAAAACCCAAGCTAGGGTACTTGAGATTTGCTATATTGACTCGTTAAGCTTGTTTTCCTGTTTACAATAACACCAGGTGGAGACCTTAAATAGTACTTAATTAAATGAAAGCGTACAAAATGTCTGACAATTTGAACCCTGTCATGTACGGCACCATCTCTCCCCACAACATGAACATGGTTGTGTGTCTATGCAGCCACACAACCACTGCACAAGCTCTCACCCCCACAGGCAGTGAGCTGCTTGAGGGAAACCAGGTTTTACAGCTTTGTCCTATCGCCGCTGCAGATCGCTGCTGCACTCGGCTATGTAATTGCTTAACATCGCCATGACGGCGTGCGGTCACGGGCCTGGCCGCATGCTAGCTGTAGCCCTCCTCTCTAAACACAGAAGGCCGTCCGCTCACTAGAAACACATTCTCCTAGAACATTCGGGGCAGCACAGCGCAGGATATAATAAGCAGATGTGTTGTTTGGCACGTAGCAGATGATCCATCGATGTGAAGCAGGTCAGAGCACGCTCAGCGCAGCGAGAGAAGGCGACAGACACAAACACACCGGCGCCACGGGGTTAACAGGCAAACCTCTCTGAACAGCAACGACTGCTAATTATCAGCACCTCTCACCTCTCTGCTACATCTGCTGGTTCACGTTGTGAACACCCCCCGCCACACACACACACACACACACACACAGCACCCTCCATCTGCCATCAGATGCCATCATAACAGAAAAAGCCCCGCCCAGCGTCGCCAGGCTCAGTGGGACAGCGTGGATCACAGTGCTTTTCATTATTCATGCCCCCCCCTCCCCCCCTTCCTCGATCTCTTCCTCGCTGCCATTTCCCTGTTTCTCATCGCTCACTGGCTTTATCCCGCCATATGCCGGCCCATTGCTTCCACAGCGGGCTGTGGATTTATTAGGAGGTATTACCAAGGCAGCCTGGTGTCACATCCTAATGGACACAACAGACACTCCTTTGAGTGCCGGCCATATTCCATATTGGTCCAAGCTGGAACAGAAAACGCTGACATGCAAGATCAGTATTTCTCAAACGTCTTGACACGTGACCACAAAGAGATACTGTAAGATATGAACCTTAACATTTAGCCTTAGACTTCTGGGAGCAAGATAACATATACAAATACTGCATATTAACATGTGTATATCAACTAACCAAATAACTAACAAACTAACTAACTAACTAACTATTTAGCTACATTAACAAAGTTTATTACAGCCTGTGATTACATTATTATTAAGACAAAATATTATACAGTTATATGAAAATTATTTTCAATTGTTGGAACCCATGCCCTTTATCTGTATTCTGCAAAATATCATGGCGTGTATCATCATTAATATGAGCCACCTTGAAATGTCATGACAAAATTATATACGGAAATATTCCATAACGCAGTGCAGTTATCAAGAAAAATAAAAATGTCAGCTTTTGGAAATTTGTGTGATTTAATCTCCCTCTGAAAACCAACTCTTTAATCTAATTGTGTCTGTTGAAAACACAATACGGCCGCATAGTCTTTATTACTATTATACATTATTCAGTTTCTATTATTACTACACCACTTTTCATGCTAAACGCACAGAAGAATGGTTTCTATTTACAGTGTTAAGGGAGCTGTTAAACTGGTGGTTTTGGGATTACTAGCTTCTCCAGAATATCATGTGTTACAGGCATTTTCTGCTGAGTCATTCCCTGCATATTAAACTGCATCAGTAACAGTGAACACTGAACAAGTGAATGTTTTGGAATGCAGCATAATTACAGCCATAGAATGAATATACAGTAGCCTATGTGTCTTAATCCCCCTAGTGAGGAGAGGTGTTTCATAACCACTGCCACCCAATAATGTTTTAATGTTGTTGGGGTCATGCATGGCGTTCCGACAGCACTTCCTCGCGTTACAATTCTTGCATCAATCTTTAAGATAGTGAGGAAACCTTCCTGGCAAGAAACCACAAAGAAATAAATAAGTAAAGTCATAGGACTTTCAGAGACTCTTGTACAAACACACGTAGTGGACACACAGAGGCCAGGGCAGATGGCTGATGATCAGTGAGTCAGAATGTCAGGGGCTAGCGGCTGCTCACCCTCCCAGATTAAAGAGGGGCGCGGGGCAGAGCTTAGTGGCACACGCCCAGCCTCTCACTGGGGTTGGGCACGCACCGCATTCTCACTTGAGATGCTGGCCCAGCCATGCGCACGCACACACACACGGCCATATGTGCACACGTAGGGGAGCACCGATTGGTCGGTTGTCACCTTGACAGTGTAATCGGAGTAAATACTGCATCGTCGGTACCTGTATGTGCTGATCAAACGTACACGGACGCATATGTCCACTGACTACAGGTGCTTGTAACTGGGGTCTCATCCAGCGCAGTAAAGTAAGCAATAGGCATGACAGTATGGTGCTTCTCAATGAAGTCCATTTTCGTGTGGTTGGAGACCCAGCTCCACCACAGCCAACGTGTAGCATGCACCTGGATGATGCAATAGCAGCTGGGCTATTTTAGACAGGGCACTGGGTTAACACCCCTACTGTTTTTGAGGAGTGTCCTAAGATTTTTAATGACCAGAGTCAGGACCTCATCCTCACTAAAAGATTAGGCTAAGCCTGCAAATAGTTGTCAAAAGCTTACTGACTGTAAAAACACTCACATGAAACATGTATGTCTCTGTGAGGAACCATTCTCTCCATGAACAGTGTCAGCAACATTTGTATCAATCTTTCCTGTTAAATGGGTGCTGCCCTGTCAAAGTGTAATGCCCTTTCAGACACAATGCCATAATGAAACCAATTATTTCCAATGGCCTGCGCCACATTACGACAGCTTTTCGCTGCATCGTGCAAAGCCAGGCCCGCGGCAGCCAGCAAGGTTGAACTTTGAACTTTGAACGCTGCGTTCTGTGGCAACGACCCACAGGGCCAATAGCACCAAGGCAGCCAGTCAAAATGGAGAAAAAGCTAATATCGTGTGCGTCACTGCGTCTGACCTCAACATGTAGGGGTGAGATCAGCCGTCTTCTCACAGAGGCCTTTAACCCTTATGATTTATTTCTTTATTTTTATTTTTTGTTTGTTTCTTCGTGCCTTTTAACCCTCCTGTTGTCCTCGGGGTTCAAACACACACCTTGTTGTACCAGCAGTGCACATCATATGTCTGTGTAAGCTGTAGAATTAGGATTTGCGGCTTCTATGTGTGTTGGGTCGGTTTGACCCGGAGGACAACAGGAGTCAGCTATCCTGGGGAAGATTGTTTGAACTGGATCAAAACAAAAACACCTCTCCAATGCCACAAGGTGCTCCCTCAGAAGTGCCACCGCCCAAATTGGATACACACTGACCACGGCTGGGACAATGTTGTGTGGTGCGGTCTGCACCGCTTTTCTTGCATTCCCATTTACAGAGCCACGGCTGTGTAGAAACACCAGATTATGTTTTCAGCACACACAAAAACTGGGCAGCTAGCAGACTGTGAGGAGATATTTGCTGAATTTGACATAAAGCGTATTAGCTTAAAATCGCTGACTCCACCTTTGAGGCGACAAACGCAAACGCTGGCTGCTAAGAGACCGTAAAAACATGTATGAGTAAATGTAAAAGTAATTCTGTGAATCTAAATGAACTAGAGCCGCCAAATACATGCATACGTTTACTATGAGCATGTGGTCGGCCAGGATCAGGAACCGCTCGCACACACTTTTAAAACGACAAATGCATCCCTATTACAAACACATGGCTGGCACACAGTGGGCACTTACCGCACACCCCCCCACACCGTCCCTCCACACACACACACACACACACACACACACACGCTAAGCTTTTTTAAGCACATTTCCTAAGGCATGTGAGTTCATCCACACATCCACATCCTCACAGCAGCACCGGCTTTATCCAGAGGGACTTAGACTGGAACCAAGCCTCCATAACCACTAGCCCACTGCCCTCTTTACATCTGTACATGTATGGCTGCACTAGTGCCTACTGCACTGTATGTTGGCATACTGCGTTGGTGTCTTCTCTCAAACCCCCTCCCCCCCCACACACACACACACACACACGCACTGTGCTATTGTGTGGCAGCTTTGGCATAAATCCCTGGCAGACACACCAAGGCCTTATAAAGCCCCTTCTCAGTTTTGCTAGCTGAGCGCTGCCTGTACCAGTCAGACTGTAGCAGCCAGCAGCGGCAGGCTGGAGGGTGGCCCGAACAAAGCGACAGCTCTGCCAAACATCTTACGGGGCGCCACAAGCCGAGCCCCACGAGGACAACTTTCCCCGCCACGCGTCGCGCTGCCGACTTAGCTGAATAGATGTCGGTAATAGAATTATGACGGGGAAGAAAAGGAATGAGCGGCAAGGAATGGCTACGGGCGACATTATTGTCCAAGACGGATTCATTTCTGGCCCAGGCAGCTGCCTGGTGAATACACTCTATGTTGTAACTATTGTACAAGCCCAGCCAATAAGGCCGTCCCTGACATGAAATGCACCCCCCGACAAAAGCTTACACTGTAGCACTCTCAGGGGCACCACACACACATCTGTAGCCAGGGAGGGGGGGGGGGAGAAAATGGGATGTTGACGGCAGGAAATGCTATTTCCAGTGAATTGAGATGCTGAGCGAGCAAAGGGAAAAGAGGAATTTCATTCCAGCATTGCACATGCACACATGGCACACACACACACACACACACACACACATTTCACATAGGGCTTGCGTGTGTGCCTGCCTGCTATGCCAGAGGCCAATGCACTCTTCACACAGATCTTCACACAGATGGACTCATTAATTATATTATAGAATCATTATTTCTACTGCAAACCTGTGTGCTAGCTGTCATGTTAGCCGGTTAGACAGCACAGTATATTGTATATTACCCTGTACAGCACAGTATATTGTATATTACCCTGTAGAGCACAGTATATTGTATATTACCCTGTACAGCACAGTATATTGTATATTACCCTGTACAGCACAGTATATTGTATATTAC